>VSMD01032687.1:0-55867 GCA_008750895.1 Mirza zaza
AACAAAAAAACCCAAAAAAACCCTGTAATGATCCCTTGTTTCTTACAAATCATGTCTTGACTCTGCTGGCTTAGAAGGCTCTCCAGAAGCCAGCCCTACCCTTGGGAGCAAGCCTTCTAATCCCCAACACAAACTTTCTGCTTAAGTCTGTCTGTTTTCCTCTTGGGCCCTTGAGTTATCCATGCTAGTGTCTGCCTCTGGAACTTTGTATCATTGTTTTATTTTCTACCCAAATTCTGCCATCCATAGCATCCCAGCTCAGATCCAACATCCTGTTCAGATCCCAGGAGGCCTGTTTCACTCTTGCTAAACTTGACATCACAGGTTTCTCTGGGCCCTTAAGGGCTATTATTCCCTATATAATTCCTCTTATTCCCATGCTGTATAAATGCCTAAAATGTAAGCTCCTTCATTCTTCCATCTTTTCCTGTACACCGGTCCCTTCCCACAGTCATTTCCCCATTGCCCCTTTCCTTCTCACACTTTTCTGTTGTACCCTCTGGAGCCCCCATTTTGTGGTGAGCAAACTGTCCTACATCCCCAGCCTGTCTCCCACTCCTTGCCTTAACTGAAACTTGGCTACCTTACAAGAACATAGCTTCCCCTGCTACTGTCTTGAGTTGAGCGGTGTTTACTAGTCCTCATATACTGCAGGGTTGGGAGACAGGGTTGGCCTTCTCCCAGCTCCACAATGCTACTGCCAGTCCATTACTCTGAAAATAAATAAGAGATTAAGCCAGCTGGCATGCCCGCCTCCCCATCCAGCCATGCCTGTATCATCTAACACCTTCCTGTCACTCCCACAAGGATTTTTTTTAAAAAAGGCACCTGGTTCATGATCTTTCCTCCTAAATTAAAGTTCCTAAATTATAGCTTTAAAGCAATAATTTTTGTATTCTTTCTCTTTAAAAAGCTACTATAATAAAATCCCTCTAAAATCCTCTCTGCATCCCACTGCACCCCACTGCAGTGGTAACCACAGTCACAGCTTGGTGGGCTTCCTAAACTGCAGTCATGAATCTCCTGGTGAAGTCATTGTCTTTGTGGCTTACATTTGGAGCTCCTTGCCCTTCCCCACTTATATCTGCTGAACTCCAGGGACCTTTACCTACCCTAAACTGTTGTGAATTACAGGTCTTAAATACCAGCATTCCTCCACTACAACCTCCTTTCTCTTCCAGTTGCCTCAGGCTGTCCCCATACCTGTTCTTGAGGAATAATTACCTAATCTTTTTTAAAATTGAGCTGAATTTCACATAACTCACAATTAACCATTTAATGTATACATTTCAGTGGCATTTAGTGCATTCAAAATGCTATGTAACTATAATACTGCCCACACAATCCACAGATTCAATGCAATCCCTATTAAAATCCCACTGGTGAGGTTTTCTTTTGTTTTTTGTTTTACTTTGTTTGCAGAAAAACTCATGCTAAAATTTATATGAAATCTCAAGCAACCCTGAACAGCCAAAACTACCTTGATTAAAAGCAAAGTTGGAGGATTCACACTTTCTGATTTCAAAACTTACTACAAATATACAGTAGTCAAAACAGTATGGGACTGGCATAAGGACAGACATATAGATCAATGAAATAGAATAGAGAGCCCAGAAATAAACCCTCACATCTATGGTGATTTGATTTTCAAGAATGGCGCCAAGACTATTCACTGAGGAAAGGACAGTCTTTTTAACAAATTGTGCTGGGAAAACTGGATATCCACATGCAAAAGAATGAAGTTGGACCCTTGCCTTATAGCATTTACAAAAATTAACTCACATGGATCAAAGACCTAAACCTAAGACCTAAAACTATAAAAATCTTAGAAGAAAATACAGGAGAAAATCTTTATGACACTGGATTTGGCAACAGTTTCTTGGATGTGATGACAAAAGCATAGGAAACAAAATAAAAAACAGACAAATTGGACCTCATGAAAATGAAAAACTGGCTGGGCACAGTGACTCACATCCATAATCCCAGCACTTTGGGAGGCCGAGGGAGGGTCGCTTGAGGCCAGGACTTTGAGATCAGCCTGGGCAACATAGCAAGATCCCCATCTCTACAAAAAAAAATTTTTTTAAAATAAGAAAATTAAAAACTTTCAGGCATCAAAAGACACCATCAACATGGTAAAAGGGCAACCCACATAATGGGAGAAAAATCTGCAAATTATATATCTGATAAGGGATATATTCTGGACACTGCCAGAATATATAAATTATATTTTAAAACAAAAATGGGCTGGGCACAATGCCTCATGCCTGTAATGCTAGCACTTTGGAAGGTTGAGGTGGGAGCATCACTTGAGGCCAGGAGTTCAAAACCAGCTATAGCAAGAGCGAGACCCATCTCCACTAAAAATAGAAAAAATTAGCCAGGCATAGTGGTGCATACCCGTAGTCCCAGAAAAGGCTAAAGCTGGAGGACTGCTTGAGTCCAGGAGTTTGAGGTTGCAGTCAGCTATGATAACACCACTATACTCTAGCTGGAGCAACAGAAAGAGACTTTGTCTCAATAAAATAATAATAAATAAAACAAGGCCGGGTGCAGTGGCTCACACCTGTAATCCTAGCACTCTGGGAGCCCAAGGTGGGTGGATTGCTCAAGGTCAGGAGTTCGAAACCAGCCTGAGCAAAAGTGAGACCCCCCCCCCCCCCCCCCGTCTCTACTAAAAGTAGAAAGAAATTAATTGGCCAACTAAAAATAGGCAGAAAAAATTAGCCGGGCATGGTGGCACATGCATGTAGTCCCAGCTACTTGGGAGGCTGAGGCAGAAGGATGTCTTGAGCCCAGGAGTTTGATGTTGCTGTGAGCTAGGCTGATGCCATGGCACTCTAGCCAGGGCAACAGAGTGAGACGCTGTCTCAAAATAATAATAATAATAATAAATACAACAAAAATGTCATCACACTGTTTTGTGAGCTACAAGATAATTAAAATTTAGAAGTTTACTCTCTCTATATGTAGGTATTTGTGTGTGTACAGAGAGTCTCCAACTTATGATGGTTTGACTCACAATTTTTCAACTTTGTGATGGGTTTATGAGGATTTTTTTTTTTTTTTGAGACAGAGTCTCACTCTGTTGCCCAGGCTAGAGTGCTGTGGCATAAGCCTAGCTCACAGCAACCTCAAACTCCTGGGCTCAAATGATCCTCCTGCCTCAGCCTCTCCAGTAGCTGGGACTACAGGCATGCGCCACCATGCCCGGCTAATTTTTTCAATATATTTTTAGTTGGCCAATTAATTTCTTTCTATTTTTAGTAGAGATGGGGGTCTCACTCTTGCTCAGGCTGGTCTCAAACTCCTGAGCTCAAGCAATCCTCCCACTGCCGACTCCCAGAGTGCTAGGATTACAGGCGTGAGTCACCGTGCCTGGCCTATCAGGGTAGTAAATGCATTTTTGACCTACCAAAATTTCAGTTTATGATAGGCTTATTGGGATGTAACCTCATCGTAAGTTGAGCATCATCTGGATTATAAAATATATGTCAAGAAAGGCATATATGACCTATGTGTTATAAGCCTCATGAGATTAGGGGCCATGTCTGGCATACATAACATTTTTTCCCATAGTGCCTCGTGCAAGGTCTTGACCTACAGTAAGTTTTCAATATATATTTTTAATTAAATGAATGAAGGAGAGTGAAAGAATACTCTGTCTAAGCTCTATGTTACCACCAGCATATTTTTCGAACATTCAGATCTGATTGTGCCATTCTTTGCTCAGAAATCTTGCACGACCTCCTAGTGCCTTAAGAATCTGGCGTGAGCTCCTTAGCTGGTGGGGGACCTCCCCATCTGCTCTCGCCCTCAGCCCCGTCACGTTACAACAGAGGGAGTGCCTTCTGGCTTGGTGTACCTCGGTAAAATAGGGACAGTAAATGCTACCTCAAGGATTGTTGAAAGGTTAAATGAGGTGTCATCTGAAAATGTCCAGCATGTGGTTGAGACGGGTCAATTAGCACTGGTTTCTTTTCCCTCCTCCTGTGCCAGCTCTTCAGCCATATATATTGTTTGTCCTCTCTCCCGTGTACGTATAATTTCACTTCTCCCATTTTTTGTCATGCTTTTCCCACTCTTTCATGTGTGTCCTCCCCATCTTCCACCTCTTTCTATAACAATTAAATGCAAGCTTCAAGACCTATCTAGAACTGCACTCACTCAGTGGAAGCTTTCTGACTCCTCCAGGAGATTTAATCCTTTTTTTATGCTTCCATGTAATTTTATGAGACAGTTTCTAAGAAACTTTGATAGAATGTCTTACATTACAGTTATTTGTGGACATAACTTGTGAACATATGTGTCTATCTTAAGAGCCCGACACAATATTTGTAATATTAAACTGAATTGATTTTTTTTTGATCGGGAAATTTGGGTCTTAAATCTCATAACTAAAATACATCATAAAATCGTTCAAAATATGCTCTCTCTATAAATAGTTCCTCTCTTTATGCGATAACACCCAGCCTGGCAATTTAGCACCCTTGCCTCCCACAGCTCTTGCAGATACAGCCGCTTGAGACAAAGTGAGATAACATGGCTTCTAGGCTTGGGTTGTGGTGATGGTGGGTGGGTGGGGAAGCCCATGGCTGGTTGGACACACGCCTGACCCAGCAGGAGCCAATCGTTTGTTCAGAAATCACTTGTGCGGTCCACGTTCTCCCAGAGGAGCCAGGCTGGTTCATTTCTCCCTGAGGACTTTCAGTAGGTGTTGCCAGTTGATTGTGAGCACTGGAGCTTAGTGGAGGTGGTGGATGGGCCATGTCGTGCTTCCCACAGGACAAGCGAGCAGAGGAAGGCAGACAGAATGGTCGGAGAGGCTGAGACTGGCTGGGAAGCACAAACAAGGGCTACGCAGGGTCAAGACACCCAGTCCCCTGGCTAGTCTGAGTGAGGCCCAGCAACACCTGGTGTTCCATCCTTGGATTCTGTGAGATCTGTATTCACTCTCAGTAAATACCCCTTTCTATCTCAGTGGACTATTGCCTCTCACAGGCGACGTGCATCCTGACTACAAAAAAAGAAATTGCTTATCTGAATCAACTCTGGGCTGTACCATGTCCAGTCACCTGAATTTATATCTCATGTGTGACCTCGACCTCCCTTACTAGCTAATTATGACTTTGGGAAAATCTTTTGTTCACTCTGTGTCTCATTCTGTAATAGGCAAATGCAATCACTTCATGGGTGCTGTATCACTTTCCATACATTATCTCATGTGAATTATGTGAATTTTTCTTTTCTTTTCTTTTCTTTTTGAGACAGAGTCTCATTTTGTTGCCCAGGCTAGAATGAGTGCTGTGGCGTCAGCCTAGCTCACAGCAACCTCAATCTCCTGGGCTCAAGTGATCTTACTTCCTCAGTCTCCCAAGTAGCTGGGACTACAGGCATGCACCGCCATGCCCGGCTAATTTTTTATATATACTTTTAGTTGGCCAATTAATTTCTTTCTATTTTTTATTAGTAGAGACGGGTATCGCTCTTTCTCAGGCTAGTTTCGAACTCCTGACCTTGAGCAATCTTCCCGCCTCGGACTCCCAGAGTGCTAGGATTATAGGCGTGAGCCACCACGCCCGACCTCATGTGAATTTTTAAAGTTCTTAGAACAAAGGCTAAGAATTTTTTTCAGATTTTATAAACAAAAGAACTTTCCCAAGACCTCACAATTAAATATGAGTGAAAATGGGACTCAAACACCAGTCTCTGACTTCTATCTACTCAGGTGGTCATCGGCTCTACCTCAGGGAATATAAAGAATAAAAAAGAATGATAAATATTTTCAGACTGAATGAGTAAATGGATGAACAAACAAATGAATAAACTCTAAGATCCCTTTCTTGAGAATTTTTGATGAAAGATTTTTAAGTCATCAGAGGTAACAATGGTTTCCTGTTATATTTTTATGAGTCCTGTTTCAAAATATATTGATGCTGAGTAGGACCACTAGATTGAAGTACTTTATTTCTAAAAATGTGCATAATACTCTTGCCTGCAGCATGGGCTTCATGAAGAATTCCAGTTACCATATGGAAGTTTAATTTCAAGGCTTTGGGCTTAAGACTTTACCTATGCTCATGGGCAATACTTGAGACTTCCTCACTTTAAAGTATGCTAGCTCAGATCACAAGGAGCTTTCAGTGCTAAGATAGCCCCTTGTGGTCCAGTTCACCAGAACTTCTTCCCAGTGTCCCCAAGGCCACTCACAAGCCTGACCATATCTCACCACTGACGGGTTTTTTACCTTCCTTCCTCCTGGCCAGGATGAACCACCCTGTACTGTTCCATTCCGAGTCACCACACTTTCCTCCAGCTGCTGCCACCAGAGCAGGTGGTTTCTTTCTCCATCTCCACCACATATCCCCACCCCACCCCCCGAAAGAGAAGAGTACGTTATGCAAACTAGGTATGAACATAGGAACACAACCCCCTTCCTCCCTCACACCAAAAAGCACATTGAGTGCTCTTTATGTAATTCAGAGGTTAACCAACACATCATGTTGCAATCAGGCCTATGTGAAAAGGAGATGGAAGGGGAAACCAATTTTGGAGCTGGTTCACTGCTGAAAGGGCTCACCCTCAGTTGGACCTGTTCGATCAGCCTGACAGAAACACCAAGGGTGTGGGTTGGAAGAGATCATAACGTTAAGCTCTTTTACTATAATGATGATAGCTCCGATTGTAGTGATATATAGTGTTATTAGTAACATTGAAGTCTTTACTACATGTCATACCTTGTAAGTCTTTTATGTACATTGTGTATATAAGAAAATACATGCAAAGCCTTTAATACAGTCCCTGGCACAAAGTACGTGCTCAATAAATTATAGGTACTGGTAATATTATCATCTTATTTATCCTTACGACCATCTCAAATTCTTTGCCAAGCCTTTGCTCTTCAGTCAGTTGTTCCTTCAGGAAATGTTGAGCACGTAAAATGTACCCAGCTCGATGCTTAGGCACACGTGGAGAGTGGGCCTATGCTCTTTCACACGTGGTTTCCAATCTGGTTTAACCTCCCTCTTGATGGGTGACTTTGGGCATGCTTCTTGTGCTTTCTGAGACTAAATAAATTTATTCAACTTTATTCAGTTGTCAAATGAGTACAATAATTTCTGTTTCATAGGATTGTTAATAGGATTAGAAACACATGCAAAGAGCTCAACACAGCACATTGTTCATACAGGAAGCTCCCAATATAATCTTAGCATCACATAATATGGAATTTCTATATGTCATTCTTTTTTTTTTTTTTTTTTTGAGACAGAGTTTCACTTTATTGCCCAGGCTAGAGTGAGTGCCATGGCGTCAGCCTAGCTCACAGCAACCTCAAACTCCTGGGCTCAAGCCATCCTGCTGCCTCAGCCTCCCAAGTAGCTGGGACTACAGGCATGCACCACCATGCCCGGCTAATTTTTTCTATATATATTAGTTGGCCAATTAATTTCTTTCTATTTATAGTAGTGATGGGGTCTCGCTCTTGCTCAGGCTGGTCTCTAACTCCTGAGCTCAAACGATCCGCCCACCTCGGCCTCCCAGAGAGCTGGGATCACAGGCTTGAGCCACCGCGCCCGGCCCTCTATATGTCATTCTTGAAAAAGCATACAAAGAGAGAATCCCTTTCCAGGGACACACAGCCTGGAATTTGAGCCCCAGAATACCTGCGGTCTTTCTACTGCATCACCAGCAGAGATTGCCACGTGGTTGTCCAATGTGATTCAAAGTTTGAAGTCAGGATTTCTCTGTAAACTTTGGTATATCTAGATCCCATATCTCTGTTGGACAGATGAAGCGCTGCTGTACACAGAAGGGACACTTTCTAAAACTGAGGAATCTAACTCAAGAATAAATCCAAATTCTTTAGAAATCTTCAGACATTTGGCATAACATGAAGTTAAATACAACAATATCTCTCTTAGTTCCATGATGCTTCTCATGAAAAAAATAAGGAATACGAAGACATAGAGCCAAATAAATCTTTTTATAAAAAACTCTCCTGAAAAGAATTTTTTCTTTGTTGATTACCATCCAGGGACAACATTTTTGGAAACTTTAAACAGTATCACTTTATAAGGATGAAACCCTCACTCCTCCCCCCACCCCACCACTCCCCGCCACCCCCCACCACCCCCAACTTTCCCTATCTTGTACTCTGAGAAATTTAAAGTCTTTGAATGATTTGCAGCCCCAACGAAGAAACTAAAGTCAAAACTGATTTGGGGAAAAACCATTAACTCTCTGACCTCTCTGTATTTACTCTTCAGAGAATTTTTGTGTGCTTGTTTATTTTCTTGGTTATTTTGTTTTGTTTTGGTTTCATATATGAAATGTTCCATCTGTGCATTCATTTTCTGGATTTATTTCTGAGAATTTTAAGTAATTTTTTTTACTCCCGTCCATGGTAAGAAATATATTTTGCATTTTAATCTATATACATGTATATAGATTATATATACATGTATATAGATTATACATATATACATGTTTTAGATACGTATATATCTAAAACAAAAGTTTCATGAAATGATACCCTTACAATGAAGTATACACTATGTTTTGGGGGGTTTTTGAGACAGAGTCTCACTCTGTTGCCCCAGCTAAAGTGCTGTGGCATCAGCCTAGCTCACAGCAACCTCAAACTCCTGGGCTCAAGCGATCCTTCTGCCTCAGCCTCCTGAGTAGCTGAGACTACAGGCATGTACTACCTGTTTTGGGTTTTTTTAAAAATTCTATTCTATTGTATTTTTGGAAAGTTGGGCCAGAGGTTCAGGAGGAGCAGGGAAGGGATGTATAGGTGGAACACAGGGCACTTTTAGGGCAGTGAAACTATTCTACATGATATGGAAATGATGGATTCATGACATTATATGTTTATAAAAACCCATAGAACTGTACAACACAAAGAATGAACCCTAATGTAAACTATGGACCTTAGTTAATAACAGTATATAAATACTGGTTCATCAATTGTAACAAATATACTTTCTATGCAATTTTTGTGTTAACCTAAAATTGTTTTAAAAATAAAGTATAAAAAATTTTAAAAAGTAAAGAAAAAAAAGTTGGTTTTAACCTACTAAAATTGATTTTACTACCCATTAATGGCTTGCTCTCCACACTTTGAGAATTTATAGCTTAGAGGGAATGCCCTGGCCTTTTAACCAGTTTTGCCATCCATAGAGGCTGGCCTTAGACAAGCTATATAATAATCGTGTCTCAACTCTCTCATCTGAAAACGGGATGTTTTATCAGATGAATGCCAAGGTCCTTTCCAGCTTCAAAATATTATACCTGTAAATATAAATTCTAATTTTAGAATGTCTTAGAATAAAAGAGAAGTCATGAAGCATGAATTGTAAATTATATGCATATTATTTAAGCCAACTGTATTTTTTATAGGCATCTAACAGGTATTTCTAGTTTATCTCTCCTATTTAAAATAAATAAAATGAAAAGTAATGATTCCCATGCAAAATATATAAATTACATTTCTCTCTGGGTTCCTGACTCAAGCTCTTTGTGGAAGAAAGAAGACAAAGAGCATCTAGGAATGATACAAATGATACTTCCAGTTTGGGGACTTAACTGCCTACTGCCATGGCCTGGCGAGAACATCTCTGAACTTAGTTCTCATTGGCCATTCGATGTTTGCTGGAAGCCTATTGTGGGCCAGGTCCTGTGGGGGGTAGGGGGGGGTGTCCCACCTATTGTAGCTTGGGTCAGGGAATAGAGATTGGGCCACCCCCTCCCAAAGGTGAGTGCTTTCCCAGTCCCAAGGTCATGTTTGGGAAAGCTGTGGGAAAAGTGCGTGTAAGCTCTGATTGGGACAGACCTGCTGTGAACCCCAGTGCTGCTTCTTAACAGCTGTAGACCCCTAGGTAAGTTATCTAACCACCAGCCCTGCAGTGTTCTCAGATAAAAATGACATAATAATACCTCATCTCATGGGAGATTTAATCCTCGTTTCTAAGGATTAATACCGAATGTAGCCATCATCTTGGTCCTGGAATTCTGCAAAGCATATGAAGGTGCCCTTAGAACTTCCTTCCCATCCTTCGTGTTTGCTCTGCCACCTCTCCAACCCAGCCCACTTCTGCAGCCAATCACGATAGAGACCTTTCCCAAACACCCAATGCTTCCTCCCATTTGTTCAGTTATTTACCTTATTTTCTGAGAACTGATGATCCTAAGTGAGTTCTGGGACAGATAACTTTGTGTGCTCCACACAAAGTCCGTGGAGATGAATCCCAATAAGTCTGTGGAGATGAACCCCATTGACGCTGAACTTCAGAGGTAGCCCAGAGAAGGAAAAACACTGTACACATGATGGCAACACTCTCTGAGAGCTGCAGTTCCAGTCTTCTGGCTTGGTTTTAGTGGGACTGCTTTTAGGTTGATTAAATGACTAACAACAATGATAACGTCTAAGTCAGGGGCTGGGAACCTGCAGCCTTGGGGCCACATGTGGCCTTCTGGATCCTTGAGTGTGGCCTTCTGACTGAATCCAGATTTTACAGAACAAATCCTTTTAATAATAACTTAGATCCTAAGTTATTATTTAATAAAAGTCTATAATTTGCTAGGCATGTGCTAAAGAGTTTACACAAATTATCTCGAAGCCTCCCAACAACCTGGACAGGCTAGGTTTTTTTCTTTTACAGATGAAGAAATTGAGTCTCCGATTCATTTATTCATTCATTAAGGAATAGATTTGAATGAGCGCTTCCTATATGACAAATGTGGGATTAGACACCAGGGATAGAAACTGGAATGACATGTAGCCCTTGCTCTTGGGAAACTTTTGGTCTGTTGGTGAATCTGGCAAATCTACAGATAATCGCAGTCCTGGAGTAAAACCCCAGAAAGGTTAGAAAACACAGAAGATGGCACCTGACCACACTGAGGTTGGCATGGGAAATAAGGATGGAAGCATCTGGTCTTTTTTCAAATACACTTGATCTGAAGTCTCTTTTCACCACCACCACCCCAACACACACCAGATAAACAAACCTAGAGCAATTCTTCCAAGTCCCCTTAAGTCCTTTTCTGCAGTAGTACCTAAACTAGCAAATGTCAGTACCCAGGGACCATGTGCATCTTTAACCAGAATCTCCCAGAGACAAAGTGTACTAAGACTAGGAGGACCACATGGTTTATCACCCAAATCGAGACCCTTTAGAGAATGAAAGGGGCTCTGTTAACAATTGTACACCAGAATGGCAAGTGGGAACTAGGTGTGTCCTGGCAACCTGGAACACAGGCGTAGGCTAAATAAAACCTAGAGGAATGTCTGTAATGAACAGACTTAGAATGCTGACCAGTGGGGAAAGCATTTGGGGCAGTAGTTCCTTGGTGTCCCTCACCTCTTCCCTAAGCAGTGCCATGGGCTCGAATCCTGGGCCTCCTTTCCTTAAGCTCAGGGAGGCCCTGCCGGGCAGTGGGCTATGGGGATGGGGGATGGTTGCTCTGACAGCAATCACAGCAATCCCTTGGGAGTTGTTACCGGGGTGAGGGTACCAGCCAGGAGAATACCCAAAAAGGAGCAGCCCCCAATGGGGAGGGGGCCACCCTCCCTGGGACTGGAGTCCAGAGAGCCCACTGATGGGAGGTGGTGAGCCAAGCCCATGTCATGCCTCACTGATGCATGGCTGGGTGGAAGAAAGAGCTCATTGAATTGTTCACAGAAAAGAGTGGTGCCCGAAAGGCCAGGGCTGGAGAACGAGGCTGCTTCAAGAACAGTGCTTGGCAGGACACCAGGGCTGAAAGGTACAGCAAAGGCCTCCTAGAATCACTTCTCAGAGCAGGGATTTACGTCACAAACTGGCCACTGCAGAGACAGATGTGAACTCACAGGTTTTGTCTGTTTGTGGTTCACTGCTGAGGACCTGTCGGAAGGTGTCAGAGCGGTAGCCCAGCCTTCATGCGACAGGGAAAACCCAGACTTGCGCACCTGAAACGGAAGCAAGACTGTGCGTGCCCCCAGGGCTTTGTCAGCGCTCCTTGCTTTCTGGAATCTAACTGCACAACCGAGAGCCAGAGGCCATGGTGGCCAGATTTGGGGCTAATCCTGGTTCATGGCCTCCCAGCTGAGTGAATGAGGCTATAATGATAAAACATAAGTTTCTGTGTACTCAGCACTACCCTAAGAACTTTGTATATCTTATCTCGCTCTTCTCAGAAACTCTGGGTACTGTTATCCCCAATTTATACAGAAAAATACCGGGGCATGGGATAGTGGTGGAGACAGGATGTACACCTGGCTGTGTGACTCTAGAAACCGACCATTGCAGCCCTACCCTGTGCTGCCTCCGTTTCATGACTTGTAAAAAAATGGGGATGAATGTAGCAGCTCCTCCCTAGGGCGTTGTGATATTCAAGTAGGATAATCCGTTTAGAGCATGGGCACAGCGCCTGCATGCAAAACAGCCTTAGCTACCGTTAGCATGATCAGTTACAGCCTCGCCACTCTCTGTTTCTTCTCAGTGTCCTGCAGACAGTTTTCTAATTGAACGTCACAAGACTTCCAGCTTCTTGGGTTAGGGCACGTTGTCTACTTGGCATGTGTGTGAAGGGAAGCAGGGAGAAGGGATCAAAGGGCAAGAGAAAAGGATAAAAGTAGAGATTCTCTGCCCTCCTGAAGAGTATTCTAGAACTCCTTCACTGATCGAAGTTCAAGTTTGGTCTGATCAGCAAAAAGTTTAGAGAAATTCCCCTATGCATTTGTTTAACTAGAAAATAAACATCTCTATAGCAATAACAAAAAACCCTCCTGATTTTTTTCTTTTTGTGTGTGTGTCTCCTATGCACATACAGAAATACAAAACAAACTAACCAGATGAACTAGAATCATTTCTCTGTCCAAAGCTCCCATATGTGAGCAGAATTTTTCTTTTTTGAGCAGGGTTAGATGTATGTATGTGGGGAGTGTGTGATGACTCCACCATCCTGTTCCAAAGCTCCAATTCCAAAGGTGAGTGACCCAAGAGAAGCCCCAGGGAATTCCAGCTCTGGCTCCCCTGCAGACCAAGGGGATCCTCAAATCTCCCCTCAGGGTAGGAGCCTCAGGGATGCAGCCCAGCCACTCCCTGGGGAGAAGTTCCTACTCATAAAGAAGGTACATGGTGGATTTCCAGACATGGGGCTTGTGGATGGGGAGGCTTTGGCACTCCTTCTTTGATTGCTTTTCTAGTCCTATTGGACTCAGATGCATGTTGTCTGGTCACTGGGGGAGCTGCAGGCCCAGGGACTTTATCTACTTATACTTCCCCTAGCATTCTCATTGCTCCAGTCTGGATGTCAGCGTTCTAGGACCACTGAGGGAGGGACAGAGCAGAGAGGGCTGGGTGGGGTGAGCTGCTTGCAAGAACACTCTGGGAGACCCGTGGAGAGCTGGGCTGTGTGGGAGCCTGGGCACAGCAGCATTTTGGAACTGCAGACCCACTGCCTACCTTTGGTGTGGTTCTGGCTCTGTAGGCTTGAGGATTAAAGACGTGAAAGAGTTCACAAGCCAGTGGCTCAAGACTTCTCTTGATGATCCCAGACAGTTCTGTTCAGAGGCCTTAGCTGTCAGAGAGAATGCTAGGTGAGATGTGAAGCCGTGGCATAGTTTGCATGCCCAGCCTTCTTTCCTCCCATATTGGGGCTTTACGGATGACAGGAGGAGCTGATTTGCCTTCCTCCGAAATTCTCCATGGAGGGGAGCAAAGGAAAAGGAACTAGGACAGAGGAGGGGAAAGGGAAAAAAAAGAAGGAAAGACAATGTCAAAGAAACTGAGTAGGATATTTTTCAGGGAAGGTTGATCTGGATGCAAAAATGTCACATCTTGCTTTTAGAGCCGATAACATATCTCTGTGTGTATAATCACAGCCCCACTTAGAAATGCCACAAGGAATTTTGCTTGTTCTTAGTCCCTTTCACTCTTCCCCACCTCTCATTCAATGGAGAGCCGGAGTTTGTTTTAGACAAATGCAACACAGGAACTACGATACAGCCATATTACATCAACTTTCATAAAGCCAGGAGGATGGAACTTAACTCTTTCTGGTGAGAAGGATTTGGGGTGGGGGTAGCAATTCTTGGCCAGCTGTCCCAGGGAACTCCAGGGAGAAAGATCTGGTTAACCCGAAACTGGTGGTGAGCGGCCTGTGCTTGAAACTTGCTTTCAGGGAAGAAAGCCTGGAATTGGCTAAGAGATAAGCATGGGCACATTTGACCCTTTTGTGTCCTTCATTTGATATTAACATAGCTAGGCAAGAAGGGAGGAGGCTGACCTCAAAGAGATAAAGACTATTTTCCTTTGAGCTAGAGGACCCGAAGGTCTCTTTGTTTTGTTTCTGCCTGGAAGACAAGTGGAGCTCATTCCAGCCCTGCAAAAGGTCACTAAATACCCTGAGCTCTTGTTGTAGTAACTGTTTCTGTGAACTCGCTTGGGAGGATTGTAGTAACTATTTCTGAGAACTCGCTTCCGAGGAAAACATACTGGATTTTTTTTTTTTTTTCAAATTTCAGAGTTTCACAGTGGTACACACATTTTGGTTGGACTATAAACTAGGACCTCTGTAGAAAGTGGTTTGGAGATACCTCAAGGAACTAAAAGTAAAACATACTGTTTAATGCTGGTCAAAGACACCTGGGTTTTTTTTTTGGTTTGTTGTTTTGATTTGCAAGAGAGGATACCAGTCACTTTAGAGTCTGGTTTCCCTGGTGCCAGAAACAAATCCTACTATGTCCTGCTTCTGGCTCAGTTGTCCCCAGCCCTCGCAAGTAATCAGTTGGAACACAGGGAACAGAGAGCGACTGACTTCCCCTTCCCGTGGGTGGGTTCCGCCGGAGTTCTTTCCCAGATCAGCACACAGCATCTGGGACCCTGCCGTCCTGTCCCACTGTTTGGGTACCCTCACCACACCTGCCCCCAACCCAAATTACTTCACAACACAGCAACAATCAGTTGCCTGTGGCAAATGGTGCCTTACAATGTACACAGCTGAAATAGTTTGTCACAAGCTGGTTTGCAATTTTAAATATACCTGTGCCCCACCCAGATTTCAACACATTAGTAATTATTCTATCCTAAAACCTAGTGACTAGGAGGAGGGAAGGCAGAGGGGTGGGGATTCAAAAGAGCAGCTGCAGGGCCCAGATCTGCTATCCTCTGCCTGCTAATAATAGCTCCCATTTTAGCCACGCTCACTGTGCCAGGTATGTGCTGAGAACTTCTCCTTTATCACCTGGAACCCTCACAACAGCTCTGGGAGATGCAGGTGATTCCTATTTTGATTACGGGAAAATGAGGGCTCTGAGAGATGTAGGGTTTGCCTGAACCCACACAGCCAGTGAGTACCGAAAGCAAGTCTGACCTCCCTTCTGATTCTCAAGCCCTGCGCTCTTAATTATTGTTCTATACTGTGGCTTCAAGCTGATGAGTTTAAGAAGAGTGGGTGCCAGGAAATGCCAGCGAGACAGGAAGGGAGCCGTTGCCAAAATGCCAAACCAAAAGGAGTTTGAAACCTGAGATTTGGCAGTTCACCACCATGGCACCTTGAGGCCAAGTGGAGGTGTTCTTGGACCCTGCGTGCCTTTTTAGAACCATAAAGGGTAGCATGCTTGGCCAGTGCCTGACACTAACTCAGTTTGGAAATTGCAGGTTTGGAAAGCCAAGGATGAGCTTTAAAATTTATTTCAATATAATCTCTGTGCTAAAGGGTGGTGGGAAAAAAGATAATGAAGCTGATGTAGCTTAAGTCATAAGCAAATGCAAAGTGGTCTTCTTCCAAGATGTTTGGAATGGAACGAATGCCCCTTTGCTGGGTACCTGCCAATACCTAGCCCCAAAAGAGCCCCAGTGAGGCTTCCTTATCCTTTTTCACCTCAGCTTCCTGCCCTGACGGCTGCAGGTGTCTCCGTGTGATAATGAAGGCAACCGCTCTGGTTAGGCACCAACACCAAGGCATGGCACCGAGCTATCTTCTCCCTCACCACACAGCCAGATGGGCTGCTTGGTGGATTCCAGGTCACCCTCTCCATCTGTCTCTCCTTGATAGTTACATTTCTCTTCCATTGCTGTGTGTTTAGTGGTTGATGAATCCAGAGCATTACATACATCTTTAAGAGAGTGCTTACTATATGCCATGCGTTGTTCTAAGTCCTGCATGCTACTAACTCTTTTTATTCTCATAAAACAGCATAAAGCGAGTAGTACTATTATCTCCATTTTATAAATTATGAAAATCAGGGTCCAGAGAGGTTAAGTAACTTGCCCATGTTGCACAGCTGATGAGTAGGAATCCAGGTTGCCTAACTCTTAGCTTCTCTGTCATAGTGATCCGAGCCTGTGTTCATTCAAGCGTCTGTTTTTGGGCATGCCAGCCCTATCCACGGTTAGGTTGCTGCTGCTATAACTGGCTCTTGCTGCAACACTGAAATTATATCAAGTTCCCAGGTGAGTGTGATGCTATTTTAGGTTGTCAAAATATCACATAGTGCCATTGATGTTCTCCATAGGGTGGCTCCAAGTGATTCACCTTCCTTGAGGACACCTCTTGCCTTGTATCTCGACACTGTGACTCAGTTTCTAAGGTCAGCAAATATGAGTGCTGGACATCTTTGGTGTCATCATCACCTATTTGTAGAACATGCAGTCAGCCATCTGGGAAAGACACAGAGCAGAACACCATAAGAGGAGCAGTATTTTGGGGTCACTCACAGGAACATGCCAATTTCAGAGCTTAAGAGGAACCTTAGAGGGAATGAGGATAATAATAGCTAATGCTTATTAATCCTTTATAACATGCCATCTTTGGTCTAGGCACATTATAGGAACTATCTCAATCCTCACCTCAACTGGCTGATGTAGATCCTATTCTTATCCTCCTTTGGCAGATGACAAAAATGAGGCACAGAGAGGTGACATGATTTCCCATGAGCATGGGGCACATAAATGGGGGGATCTAGGATGCAAATACAGCCAGCAGCTCCAAAGACTGAGCTCAAGCGTGGCACTCCAGCTGCCACCTGAATGTCCTTCCCTGAGGCTCTATTTTGGGGAGATGAGGACTTTTAGCCATCTTATCACCATCTCTATTTTTAACCTTAAATGAGCCCCTAGAAACAAAGTGAAAAGAAAACCTGGCCTGAAACAACTGCACAAATCCCATTTCAGGAACAAGGTTGGGAGGAGAGAGGGTAGGGGTAGAATCTCACAAGTTTGTAATTCAGTGACTGATGTATCTGATTGATCATGGGAGGAAGACTCAGACCAGACTTCCTCAGTCAACATTCATGGCAGCAGGCAGTGTAGGGGAGGGTGAATCTGGTGCTTGATCTTCCAAATTCTAGAACCAAGACTCCAGCCTTGTTCATCTTTCTCCTCCTGCACTTGACCCTACTGGGCTGTCATTCTTGCCACCTGTCGCTGTTGGTTCCTTGCCCTCATTTCCAAGATGCTGACAGGAAGGAAGAGACTCCCAGGTGGCAACTTAGGTTTCATTTTTTATTTATTTATGTATTTATTTATTAATGTCTTGAGACAGAATCTTGCTCTGCTGCCTGGGCTAGAGTGCCATGGTGTCAGCTTAGCTCACAGCAACCTCAAACTCTTGGGCTCAAGCAATCCTTCTGCCTCAGCCTCCTGAGCAGGTGGGATTACAGGCATGTGCCACCATGTTGGGCTAAGTTTTCTATATATTTTTAGTTGTCCAGTTAATTTCTATCTATTTTTTTTAGTAGAGATGGGGTCTCACTCTTGCTCAGGCTGGTCTCAAACTCCTGACCTCGAGTGATCCTCCTGCCTCGGCCTCCCAGAGTGCTAGGGTTATAGGCATGAGCCACCACGCCCAGCCATAGGTTTCATTTCAGCCTCCAAAAAGCTGGGCATTCCCGTTCTTGTGGCTATTTATTATAACATTACTACTTTCTTTTGGATGAAGTTTATTAATTATAAAATTACTACTTTCTTTTGGATGAAGTTTAAAAAGTTATACAAAGATATTTGCAAATCATATGTCTGATGGGGGATTAATATCTAGACTATATAATGCACCACAACTCAATAACAAAAAATCAATCCAATTAAAAAATGGGCAAAGGATTTGAATAGATAGTTCTTCAAAGAAGGTATACAAATGGCCAATAAGCATATGAAAAGATGTCCAACATCACTAGTCATTAGAGAAAAGCAAATCAAAGTTACAAAACCCACTAGGATGGCTGTTATCAAAAAAAAAATGGAAAATAAGTCTTGGCCAAGATGTGGAGAAAGTAGAACCCTCGTGCGTTACTGGTGGAAATGCAAACTGGCATAGCCACTATGGAAAACAGTTTGGCTGTTCCTCAGAAAGTTAAACAGAATTATCATATGATTCAGAAATTCCACTTCTAGGTATATACCCAAAAGAATTCAAAGCAGGGATTCAGAACTTACACACCCATGTTTATAGCAGCATTATTCACAACAGCCAAAAAGTGGAAACAACCCAAATGTCCATCAACAGATAAATGGGTTAACCAAGCATGGTATATACATGCCATAGAATGTCATTTGGCTATAAATAGGGACAAAATACTGATACATGCTACAACATAGATGGACATTGAAAACATTATGCTAACTGAAATAAGGCAAACACAGGACAAATATTGTATGATTCCATTTGTATGAGGTACCTAGAATAGGCAAGTTCATAGAGACAGAAAGTAGAACTGAGGTTACCAGGAGGGAGTTGGGGGAAATGGGAAGTTATTATTTAATAGGTACAGAGTTTCTGTTTGGGATGACAAACACGTTTTGGAAATGGTTAGTGGTCACCCAATATTGTGAATGTACCTAATGCCACTGGATTTTACACTGTAAAGTGGTTAAAATGGTAAACTGTTATGTACATTTTACAACTTTTAAAATCACAACAAAATGTTATGAGAAAAATTGTATGGGGTTTAATCTTTTAGCAGTTTATAACCCCATTAACATTCACCACAACTACCCTTCAGAAAGGCATACCATGTGAAAACCACACTTGGCTCTCTAAGCTGGAACCAAAAACACTATTACTCTCCTCTCCCCAAAGTGAATCTGTCCACACATGGTTGCTGTTGGCCCCTACCTGTTGCTACAGTGTCACTGTGCTGTGTTACTAATGAATGTGGCATGTCCTGACTTTCAAAGCATTCACATAGCAAATAAAACCACTTTTGTGCTCCTTGGTATAAGGCCACATCTCTTCCAAGTGCTTTAGCATTTAAGAAAAATTTTAAAAGGTGAGCTAAGGATCTATCTGGCTAAAGTTTAAACTCCAGTCACTATTTAGTCAGGGACAGAGCCAATAGTAGTGTTTAAACTGCATCATTATTTAGACAGGGACAGAGCCAAGTTTACAGAATTCTGGAAGGCAAGCTTAACCTCGGGGAACCTTAGCAGTTGTTCTGTGTGGCTGGTCCTGAGGATTTAATTCAGAGCAAACTGTTCATCATTTACAACCCAGGTTTCCTCTGCATACTAGAAATGTAAAGACGAATGAGGCATAACTCCTGCAGTCAGAAGGCTGACTAATCAAAACGTAGAAATAATGCTAGCAGAGTAAAATGAGTGTTAATAGGCACGAGTCCCATGTGCTGTAGAGACTGGCATCAGGGGCCATGAAGGGTCACAAGATGAGATGGCATTTGAGCCTCATCCTGGAGGAAGAATGGAGTTTCCCAGGGCGATGAACCACAGAGGGGGACTTCGTGTAGAAGGAACTGCATGTGCAAAGCCACGAAGTGTGACAGGATGGGACACCCAGAAAACCACAAGCAGCCGAGTGTAGGGAGAGCAAAGGTGAGTGGGAGAAGCACACAGGAGGATTTGAGATTTTGTCATAGATCAATGGGCAACTGTTGGAGGATTTTAAGTGTAACGGGAGCCTGGAGCAGAATGATTGGGTTTTCATTTTGGAAAACAAATTTAAAGTTTGGTGGATGGATTTGAGGGGTTAGAAGCTTGGGAGAAGGAGCCCAGTTGGAAGGATGGCAGAGTAATCCAGGTGAGAGATGAAGAAAACCCAGATTCAAGGGTTATTTCCAGTGTCAGATGCAGTGGCTCATGCCTGTAATCCTAGCTCTCCAGAAAGCTGAGGTGGGAGGATCGTTTGAGTTCAGGAGTTGGAGACCAGCCTGAGCAAGAACAAGACCCTGTGTCTATTAGACATGGTCTCTACTAGACCCCGTTGATACTAAAAATAGAAAAATTAGCTGGCCTCTTGGTGCTAGTGCCTGTAGTCCCAGCTACTCAGGAGGCTGAGGCAGGAGGATCACTTGAGCCCCAGCAGTTTGAGGTTGTTGTGAGCTACCATGATGATGCCACTGCACTATACCCAGAGTGACAGAGTAAGGCTCTGTCTCAAAAAAAAAAGCTATTTCTAAGGCAGCAGAGGCAAAATAATAATTGTAACTGTTTTCCTAGATTAAAGTGCAAAATGAGGTCACAGTGCTTCTTGGAATTACAGTGCAGTGGAGCCTGCAGAGCTGAAAGACAGCTGATTCCTCTGGTGGCCCCTTCTCGGGACCAAGCTGGGTGGCCTGCACCAGCTCCCACCCTCCTCCCTCTTCTGTAGAGCTCCCTTACTCAGCTTGCCTACATTATCTGAAGACATGGCCTTTTATTTTACTATCAATTAATTTTATTTATATATATTATATATTTTATGTATATAAACCTGCACTTACCCATTTCCCATCCCAACCTGCAAAAGGTAACCACTGTTACTTGTTTCTTATGTACCTTTCCAGAGCATTTTTTTATACCTATATTTAAGCAAATAGGATTATGTATTCTTCCCTTCCCCCTTGTATTTCCATTGGTTTTAGGGGGTTCTTTCTTAGTATAAGTTTAGGAAACCCCAGGGGGGCTTATTCAGTCCTAAGGAGCCAGTCCTGGTTACCACTGTCTTCTCCTCTGCAATACCTTGGGGTATAAGGGCCCCAAACAACAAGCCACCCAGTGGGCAAGGCCTGACCTCATCAGGAGGCTCTACCTATGCCTGCACCTACTGTGGTAAAGCACACTGGCGCTGGCTGACACCAGGCAGTGCAGGCGAGACTGGCCGCAGTGGAAATGCAGACATCACAGGGGCCCAGCCTCAGGCTGGGGAGAACAAGGCCCTGTGTTATGCTTAGATGTGACTGCTCCACAGCTAAGAGGTCCTACTCATCTGCCACACTTAGCTATTTTCCCCCGGACCCACTCATGGGGGCAGGTGGCTGGACCACAGGGGACCAGCTGCACACTGCTCCCAGAGTCTGTGCGCCAGAACAGACCTTGACCTTGAACCTCTTCAGGAGCACTGCTGTTCTTTTCTGCCAGACGATCCCAGCCCAGGCCACCTCAGTCTGTACCCTGTGAGTACAGCAGAGATAACATTACACTAACTTCAAAACTAAAACGAGAAGCTCTATCTTTCACTACTTCCTTCCAGAAAGTTCTTTTGCAGCTTGCAAGTATGGGTGCCTTTGGGAGGAGCACAGGCTCATTTCACACACCAGAAAGCAGCTCAACCCCAAGGTCTTAGGGTGACAGGTTTTTCATTTCACATGGCTGGGGCTGAGCTCATTTGGGTGGGTAAAGGGAATTGATAATAAAGGAGGAGGACTGAGTTTGGGGAGGATCTGAGAGATTAATTCAGTTCTGGACATGTTGAATTTATCCGGGTGACCTCTCAGCCTCCTATTATAAACATAAATCCTGATTTTTAATGGTGTTTCAAAGCTTCCCACCACTGAATTCTCTCAAGTCTATATCTCCATGATTAAGCTTCTCCTGGATTTTCTTAACTAATGAAAATCATATTCTAGAATTTTAAACAGGATAGATGTTTAAAAAGAACACACCATATTATGTCAGGGGTTACAATGTGGTACCCACCCAACATAGTTATAATAGTGGTTAGTAGTCAAAGAAAGGTATTAAAATGCCAATGAGAAGAGGATGTCTGCATAGATGAACTTAGAACTATGAGACTACTGTCATGCCATGTATACAATTAGCATTCAATAATTTTACTTTAATATTAATAGTAGCTAACACTGTACATACTCACCATGTGAGTTTATTTTACATGCCTTATCCCTGTGAGGAAGGTATTATTCACCCCCGCCCCCATTTTATAGATGAGAAAACTGAAACCCATAGAGGTTAAGTAACTTGCTTAATTACTGTTACTCTTTAGGATATCAATATAACTACTAACAAGGCACAAAGTAACTATGGCTTAGACAAAATAAAAGTTTAATTCTCATGTCAGTCTCATCATGAGAAGTCCAGGTCTGATAAGACAGCTTGGTCATGTTGAGGACCCAGGCTCTTTCTTTCTTGATGTTCTGCCTTCTCTAGGGGCTACTCTATTCTACCTTGTCAAAGATGGAGCAATGTCACCTCTGCATTCCAAAGAAGAGAGGAAATGGAAGACAAAGCCTGCCTCTTTAAGAGCATAACCTGGAAGTTGTGCTCATGTTTCATTGGCCAGAATGTGGTCACACGGCCATACTCAGTTGCAAAGGAGGCTAGGAAATGTAGTCTGAGTGGCAGGCCATTAATTAAGTTAAAATTCAGGGAAGAGGAGAATGAATGCTAGAGAACAAATAGGAATCTCTGCCCCAGGCAGAGGTAGCACTGGGATTCAAACCCAGCAGTATGACTTCAGAACCAAAACTCTTAACCATTACCTTCATTACACTGTTGTCTAAGAAGAATTAAATGAGGTCAGGAGTTGGTAAGGTCTTTCCCTACAGTTTGAGGCTTCCTTTTAATATTCTACTTTGGGTACATGAACATGAGCATACATGCATGCACACACACACTCACAATCTTGTTTGTAACTCTTCTAGACAAATTGTTCAGCATAGTTGTCCATCGATGGTGAATCAGGTAACATTTCCTTTCATCATCTCCTTATAGACTTTCAATTTTAGTTATCTTTGTTTCTTCTTCTCCTTCTTCTCCTCTTCCTCCTCCTTCTTCCCAAATGCCTCACACTTTATGATACTTGGTATATGATGCCATCATCAGTTTAATGATTTTCTCTACCACCAAATTGTAGGCTTGGGCTTAGAAATAACTCCCCATAAATGAAATTTCTCAGTCTTTCATTAGTAAGTGTGGCAAACCAGGGTAACCTTTAAGAATACTTAGAAGCTCAGAAATAAATCCAAACATACATTCAACTAGTTTTCGATAGGGGCACCAAGACACAATGGGGAGAGGATAGTCTCCTCAATAAACGGTAGTGGGAAAACTGGATTTCCACATGCAAAAGAATAAAGTTGGACCTTCATCTTACAGCATACATAAAAATCAACTCAAAACTGATAAAAGATCTACACATAAGACCTAAAACCATAAAATTCCTGTAAGAAAACATAAAGTAAAGAAGAAAAAAGACACTGTGGTGTATATATGCAATGGAATATTATTCAGCCTTAAAAAAAGGAAGAGATCCTGCCATTTGCCACAAAATGGATGAACCCAGAGGATGTTAGGCTAAGTCAGACACAGAAATAAGACAGACACAGAAAAATATTGCAAGATCTTATATGAGAAATATATATATATATATTTTGAGACAGAGTCTCATTCTGTTGCCTGGGCTACAGTGCCGTGGCGTCAGCCTAGCTCACAGCAACCTCAAACTCCTAGGCTCAAGCAATCTTCCTGCCTCAGCCTCCCAAGTAGCTGGGACTACAAGCATGTGCCACCATGCCTGGCTAATTTTTTCTATATATTTTTAGTAGGCCAATTAATTTATTTCTATTTTTAGTAGAGATGGGGTCTCCATCTTGCTCAGGCTGGTTTCAAACTCCTGACCTTGAGCTATCCGCCCGCCTCAGCCTCCCAGAGTGCTAGGATTACAGGCGTGTGTCAGCACACCCAGTCTATATGAGGAATCTTAAAAAAAAAGGTCAAATACACAGAGACAGAAAATAAAACAGAAGTTACCAGGGGCAGGTGGAGCGGAGGAAACAGGGAGACGTAGGTCAGAGGATACAAAGTAGCAGGTATGTAGCAGATATGAACAAGTCTAGAGATCTAATGTACAACGGGAGGACTATAGTTGATAATAGCATGTTATATTCAGGATTTTTGCTCAATGAGTAGATTATAGCTGCCTTTGCCACAAGAAAAGGGGGATAACTGTGTGAGATGATGACTGTTAATTTGCCTATTTGTATATTGTATGCCTTAAATATACACAGTAAAATTTATTTTTATCATTACTAGTGCTTTTTATTTTTTAAATTTCAATAGATTTAGGAGGTACAAGTGTTTTTTGGTACATGGATGAATTGTATAAGGCTGAAATCAGGGCTTTCAGTGCACCTGTCACCAGAATAGAAAATTTATTTTTTAAAAAAGAATACTTAGAAGGTACAAGAACATTTAAAATTAGGATATATCAAACATCATGACTTTGCCACAATTTGATGATTTTCATTAAAAGACATATTTATTTCATTTATTAGCAAGTGCTCTATTTTAGAGTTGGCATAGTAGGATATTATCCAAATTGGGACGTTTCACAGTGACCCAAGTACAACTACATTCCAGTGCTTCTCTCTTTCTCTCACCTCTGTAAAAGCAATTTTGTTTGAACCTCTTAAGACACTGGAGACGTGTTTTATAAAACCAATTTTAAGTGAGTATTAATTCAATCGAGCACTCCTGGTGTGGCTATTTCAGCTGTGCAGAATGCCACAGCAATGAGGAAATTGTTTGTTTCAAAGCAGGAGATGCCAATGCGATGACAGACTTTTTGAAGGCATGTAGCTGGTGGCTGTTAAATCTACATTTCCTGACATTCATAATGGTCCGTTAGCCACTGGACGTGAGCAGAGAGCTAGTTAGTAATCATGCCTTCTTTTTCAGTGTGTTTAACAATGCAACATGCTTTTAAATAATTGTCTCAACTAATCTTAACAATAACCCTATGAGATTGGTAGGGATATCCTGGCAACATAAGAACATCTTAAACGTCATTCTCACAAGACAAAGGTCTATTTTCCCTAGTGTAGAACCTGGGTACTCCCTAGTAAGTAGAAAGCACACTTGAATTATATTATTTTCAACAAATGCTCATTGAGCCCCTCTCATGGGCCAATGGGCACGACAAGATGTTGGGGAACTGCAGATGAACAAGGAACCCCATCCGTCAGGGGAGAGACGTGAACACTGTTATCTATCATCAGATGCTAAAAGTGCCACAAGCAATGTCTTCTGGGAAAATGAGGGAGGGGAGAGAAGGTTTCAGAGAATAGTAAAGGACGTTTGTGCTGAGTCCTACAGTGTAAGCAGGACTCCGCCTGTTAGGGAGTGAAGCGAGGACATTCCAGGAGCGGGTCACAGCATATATGGGGGACAGAGGCATGGACTGCATGATTTCTTCAGAGAATGGGTAGGAAAGGAAGAATGCATTCAATTAGACAGATGGTGTAGAGCAGGCGTCCTCAAACTATGGCCCGTCCCGTGGGCCACATGCCGCCAACCTAGGACATTTATCTGGCCCCCTGGGTGTTTTTGCCACCGCTGCCTGTCCTGCTTAGCAGCCGACTCATCCCGGGCCCACAGTGCGCACTCTCCAACGGTCTGAGGGACAGTGAACTGGCCCTCCATTTAAAAAGTTTGAGGACCCCTGGTGTAGAGCCTTGCTTGCTATGCTAAAAGATTTGGATTAGTCCTGCAAACCAGGGAGATAGCAAAGAGTAGATCTAGTTGTGTGTCAGTCCAGAACCTGCTGACTTGGGGAAGTTACTTAATCATCATCTGTAACATGGGGGTAATATTCACCCTTATGGGTTAGTTTTGGATGTTAATAAGCTAGTATATATAAAGTGCAAAGCACAGTGCCTGGCACACAATAAGTGTTAAATATCTATTAACTGCTGTCTGGCTAATATTTCTTTATCTTTTTAAAATCAGACTCCTTTGAGAATGAATGAATCCTCTCCCTATACACAATATTTTGTACATAGTTTGATGAGGTTCCCATTATCTCCTCAAACTAGACACCAAGAGACCTGCTGTAAGACACAGGGAGTTATCTATAAATTTTTTAAACTTGATTTTTTAAGAACAGTATTAGGTTCACAGCAAAATTAAGAGGAAGGTTCTGCGACTTCCCATATACTCATGTCACACACATGTACATCCTCCCCATTATCAATATCCTCGAGTGGTGCATTTGTAACAATTGGTGGGCCCGCACTGGTGCACTGCTCTCACCCACAGTCCATAGTTTACATTAGGGCTCACTCTTGGTGGTGTACATTCTGCGGGCTTGGACAAATGCTTACTGACATGCACCTGTCATTACAGTATCATACAGAGTAGTTTCACTGCCCTAGGAATCCTCTGTGCTCTCATCTGAAGTTTTAGAGCAGGAGAGGGTTAATATCAGATTTTATTTTTTATCTTTTTGGAAGGAAATACTGGATATTGGAGAGGAAAACCATCTTTAGTTCTCAGATCTGACAGTACATTATAATCATCTGTAGAGATTTTTAGAAACATTGGTACTCCAGCTTCACCCTCAGACATTCTGATTTAATTCATCTGGGGAAGGCAAATTTTTAATCAGGATTTTTGTTGTTGTTTTTCATTTGCTTTTTCCTTTCTTTCTTTCTTTTTTTTTGAGACAAGGTCTCACTCTGTCACCCAGGCTGGAGTGCAGTGGCACGATGGTGTGTCACTGTAGCCTCAAACTCCAGGGCTCAAGCATAAAATCAGGATTGTTTAAATCTTCCAGGTGGTTCTAATGTGTAGCCAGTTTTGAGAACCACTCAGTTGACTACTGTTAGTCAGCTGGAGAAAAAATACTAGCAGAGTAGGAATGGAAAGGAGAAAAGAGGAAAGATTCAGAACATTTGGAGATAGACTAACCTAAATCAGGTGACAGATCAGATATAGCGAGAGATAACAATGTGATGTGATCCCATTAAGGCAGACAAGGGGAGGAGGTGTTGTGTTTTGTTTATTGTATGTTTATTATTTGTTGTATGTTTATTGTATGTCAATAAACATATGCTTAAAATACACTTATCAAGTGCAAATCGTGGGACTAGGTTTTGTTTTGGACATCGTTGACATGCCTACGGAACACGAAAATGTCACAAAGGCAGCTGACAATACCCGAGTGATTGAGAAGCCATTGATTTACACCCAGATGATTGTGGAAGGTATGGATGAGATCACCAGGAGAGGGCAAAGCGGACACAAGGAGCCAGCCATGAACTCAGAGGATCAGGGACCCTGCAGGCCACCCCAAGGGAAGGAAAGCCTTTGTGTGGGATGGTGGGGGCTGTGAGAGGAGGAAGCAAGAGTGTCCAGAAGAAGTGGGTGTCCAGTGTGAGAAAGGCAGCAGAGAGCTGGCCCGAGGTGAAGACCAGTGGGAGCAGGCCCCGCTGGTGATTATGACAACAGAAGCAGGGACAGAAGCCAGATGCCTATGAGTGTAGACAGAAAGAAAGTGAGGAAGCACAGCATTGATGTAGGAAGTTTGGGGTAAGAGCAATGAAAGCAGGAGCTGCGGGGGAGGAAGGGTGGAGGAACAGAGCTTTATTTTAGGCTGGAGTGGCATTATTGTAGTCTGAGGGGAAGGAGCCAGGCGGGAGGAAGCCATCAAAAATACAGAAGAGGGAGGAGACGGCCCTGGAGCCAGGGCTCAGTTCGGCAGGCGTCCCGAGCTCACAAACACTGGGTGAGGAATTGCTCTTGGATGGGACTAAGGATGCTTGTTTCTTTGAGGCCAAAGTGAAGAAGTTTCCAGAATAATGCAGGCCTTATCTGAGAAGCCATCCAAGGTCATTTCTGAATCCCATGACAGTTTCATACCTCAATTCTCCCTTTCCAGGCTCACATCTCAATCTGTTTCTTTCCCGAGTCAAAGCTGCTGCCAACCCGGGACTTGAGGCTGGAGGGTGAGATAGAATCGCTGAGGTTTCCACTTTCCCAGTCCCAGAGGAAAACCCCGGGGCCTGTTTCTGTTTCAGGTTGATGGCTAATCACAATGCATGAAGAATCCAGCTGCAGTTGCAAAGATTTAAGGATTCTTGCAAGTTCTTCAGTTGTTCTTTCTGATTCCTTTCTCAGAGGGTCCTCTCCTTGGCCCTCTGTCTCTCTCCTATTGACTTGCTTCTGGCTGCATGCTGATGATTTGTCTTCCTGAAAGTCTTTCTCCTCCTGGCATTAGTGACAATCATCTCCTGGTTGTCCTCCTGCCCACTGATCCCCTCCTGCTCCTGACCTCTAGATGTTGGATGCCTGAGGCTCCATCCCTTGCCCCCTATCTTCCCCAAGCATGCACTCTCCCGAGGCCACCTCATCTAGTCTCATCATGTTAAATTTCATCTCTATGCCGAGGTCTCCGCAGTCCTGACTTCCCACTCCAATACCAGAAGTCCCCACCGAGTGAATGACGTTTCCATTTGGATGTCTCATAGGTGTCTCACACTTAACATGCGCAAAACAGAACTCTTGATTTTCTCCCCCTCAATCTGCCCCTCCTTTCGTTTTCCACTCTCAATACACGCTGGTATTTGTTCTCTCGGCTGCTTAAGTAACAACTCAAAGTCAACCTTGATTCTTCTCTCTTGTTTGTCCTGCAAATGCAGTCTATCAGTAAATCCTGTTGACTCTACCTCTAAAATATATCGGCATCTGTCCATCCTTGCATTTCTGGTCTAGTCCAATGCTACTCAAAGTGGGGTTTACACACTAGCACCGTCAGCATCATCTGGGAGCTTGTTAGCCATGCAAAAGCCTGGGGTCCTCTCCAGAATCAGGAACTCTGGGGTGGGACCTTCCAGAGGATTCTAATGCCTGGTAAAGATGGAGAAGCACTACTCTGGTTCTTGCTTTCGTGACCTCTGGTCCAAGCCACCGCAATAGCCTCCAACTGGTCTCATTTAGTCTTGCTCCATTAGAATCTGCTCTTCTCCTAGCAGCCAGGGCCATTGTTTTTAAAAAACAATATCAGATGATGTCACACATTCACCCTTTACCCTCCAGTTTCAAATTTCCCATGGCTTATCCTGGACATAATACAATCCACGTTCTCTTTCCTGATCCTCAGAGTCCTCCACTCCAGCCTCTGCCCGAGCCCCCCTTCTCCCTTCCACTGGGCTCCAGGTACACTGGCCATTCTCTTCCACATCACCTTGTTCCCAACTAGGACCTTTGCTGTTTCCTTCACATCGTTTACTTCTCAGTGTAACTGGCACCTCCTTTAGAGAAGCCTTTGCCAATTAACCAATCCAAAGTAGCCCCTCTTTACCAAATACACTGTTGTGACCCTCTGCATAGCACTTACTACTATGAATTCTTAAATTTTTCTTCTTTATTGTCTAATGTAAGTTTTATGGGAATGGGTATCTGGCTTGTTCACTGCTGCATCCAAGTGCCTCAGCAGTGCCTGGAACATGGTGGATGCTAAATAAATATTTGTTGAATGAATAAATGAACTTCTTCTTTACTTGTAGTCCATGAGCTGTTCTTTCTTTCTTTTCTTTTCTTTCTTTCTTTTTTTATCTTTATATTTTTCTTTTACTTTTTCTACTTTTTTTTCTTTTTTTTTGTTCTTACTATGAAAGTGGGTATTTTCTCTTTTTTTTGAGACAGAGTCTCACTCTGTTGCCCGGGCTACAGTGCTGTGGCATCAGCCTAGCTCACAGCAACCTCAAACTCCTGGGCTCAAGAGATCCTCCTGCCTCAGCCTCCCAAGTAACTGGGACTACAGGCATGCGCCACCATGCCCAGCTAATTTTTTCTATATATTTTTAGTTGTCCTGCTAATTTCTTTCTATTTTGTAGTAGAGATGGGGTCTCGCTCTTGCTCAGGCTGGTCTCGAACTCCTGAGCTCAAAGATCCACCCGCCTCGGCCTCCCAGAGTGCTAGAATTACAGGCATGAGCCACCACGCCTGGCCAGAACTGTTCTTTCTTAATAGCAAGAAATGCCCACTTATCCTCTCATGTGGCTATATTTCTGGGAGCCTACAGTCAGTGTGAGTCTCATCTCAGAGGACCTGGTTCCACATATTAGAGTGGTCCCCTCAGAGCACATCTCAAAAGGAGGCAAGAATGTGAGAGGACATTAGCAAACTACTTCCTTAGAATTTCAGGGAGGGAATCTGAAAGCTGATGCCTAAGAGCCTTTAATTTTGTTGGTCTTGCATAGTAGGTTAAGTTTCCTAACTTATCCTTAGTGTTACTAAAGTTAGTGTACAACCCTCACTGCTAAATTTGCCTGGCTTATCAAAAAATGAATAATTTTCTTTAAAAATTGTCTTTGTGGTCAGCGAAGCCTGGGTTCAAGCCTGGCTCTGCCACTTATTGCTGCGAGACCTTGGGTAAGTCACTTAAGCCCACTAAACCTCAGTTTTCCCATTTATGAATCCGGGCTGATTACAGGACTGTTGAGAGGCTTAAGTGAGATGCTTATATCTGGTAAGCCACTTCATCTGTGTTAGCTATTATTATTGTTATTATTATTTTATACTGAGAGAGAAGGATGGCTAGCACTGAAGATTCAAAACAAAAAGGTACAGCCATACTCATTATTTATTTATTTATTTTCTTTTTATTTATTTATTTATTTTTTCTTATAGTAGAGACGGGGTCTCGCTCTTACTCAGGCTGGTTTTGAACTCCTTACCTTGCACAGTCTGCCTACCTCTGCCTCCCAGAGTGCTAGGATTACAGGCGTGAGCCACCGTGCCCGGCCCATACTCATAATTTAAAAAATGCAAGCTAGAGGTACATTAAAATGTCATTCTTCATCTTCCAAATTGGCAAAGCCTTAGAAGTTGGCTGACACTTGGTGGAAATACAGGGAAGCTGATAGGAGGATAAATTGGTGCAACCTCCGTGCAGAGAACTTTGGCAACAACTAACAAAATTATAAATAAACATACTTTTTGGCTTAGCCAATCCACTTCCAGGAATTCATGCTACAGATAGTCTGGCACATATGCAAAGTGATGTACATCCAGGTTATTCATTACCGCACTGTGTAGGACAATCTGAATGTCCATGAGTAGGAAACGGGTTACCTATTAATAAATCATGATATATTTATAATGTATCAAATAAAATAAGAAATTTCCTTTATGTACTGATGTGGAACACTTTGTTATGTGAAAAATGCAAGGTGCAAGCTGGGCATAGTGGCTCATGCCTGTAATCCAAGCACTTTGGGAGGCTGAGGCAGTAGGATCACTTGAGGCCCAGGAGTTCAAGCCAGCCTGGGAAATATAGTAAGACACTGTTTCTATAAAAAATTTAAAAAATTAGCTGGACATGGTGGCATGCGCATCTAGTCCTAGCTATTTGGGAGGCTGAGGAAGGAAGATCACTTGAGCCCAGGAGTTTGAGGTTGTAGTGAGCTATGATCATGCCATTGCACACCAGCCTGGGCAATAGAGCAAGACTCTGCCTCAAAAAAAAAAAAAAAAAAAAAAAAAAAAAGAGGAAAGAAAAAGAACAAAGTAAGAAAGAAAAAGAAAAATGCAAGGTGCCAGGATTGTATATATAGAAGGATATAGCAAAAAGTGTGCAGCAGAAAAAAATATATATGTGTATGTAGATAGTTTATTATATAAGCAGAAGATATCTGAAAGGACAGAGTAGAAAAAAAGTTTTTATTGTACACGCTTTTGTAGCTCTCGAATTTTGAACCGTGCAAATGTATTATCTGTTTAAAAAGGAGAAGATTGGCTGGGCGCGGTGGCTCACGCCTATAATCCTAGCTCTCTGGGAGGCTGAGGTGGGCAGATTGCTCAAGGTCAGGAGTTCAAAACCAGCCTGAGCAAGAGCGAGACCCCGTCTCTACTATAAATAGAAAGAAATTAATTGGCCAACTAATATATATAGAAAAAATTAGCCGGGCATGGTGGCGCATGCCTGTAGTCCCAGCTACTTGGGAGGCTGAGGCAGAAGGATTGCTTGAGCCCAGGATTTTGAGGTTGCTGTGAGCTAGGCTGATGCCACGGCACTCTAGCCTGGGGAACGAAGTGAGACTCTGTCTCAAAATAAATAAATTAACATAAATAAATAAAAAATAAAAAGGTGAAGATTTCCATTTTTAAAAACTTAATTGTGAGTTCTAATGCTCAATGCTTCTTGCCTGTTAGGTGGTGGTGGCACTAGGAATAGTGCATGGCGAATCTCTCTTATAATAACTAATGTCAGAGGCAAAAGCAATGATAATAAAGGTACTAAAAATCCAGACGTTCTTTGGGTTTTGTGCTTGATGATGTAATAGTTGGCTTGCAAAGGGGATGCTGACAAGGAGATGATAACCTGATTGTGCCCATGGGAATCTATATCAGCCAACAGAGAACATTCTGAATTTTCCCCAAGTTTTTAAAAATAATTTTTTTCTTTCTCGTTTTTCTAGCATAAAAATACAAAGTTAAAATGCATTTGGAAAAATGTTTTCAAGCCATATGGTTTTAACTGTGCCTTTTTTTGGAAGAAGCAATAGGGGAATGGATATACATTTTCTTTACATTTCTTCTGCATTCAAGTTAGCTAGCAGTTTTGCGAAAGAACCTAGCAGAGCTTAGAAAAAAGTGAAGTCAGGCTTCCAGTAGGCACTGTTTCTCTGTTTTGAGAACTCTGCATAACAGTCCCTTTCTCTCCTGCCAAACCCTCCCAGTCTCCCCCACTTCCTTGCTACACATTGCACAATCTGAGGCAGATTTTTTCCCCTTCCTTCTGGTTTATGTCTAATCCTCTAACTCTCTGAAAGTCTAGTTGCCCCATATGCTTCTACCCAAGACTCAGAGGATATAAATGGATGTTGATATCATTAACTGATTATTTGACTCCAAGAACATTTATTGAGTTCCTAGTGTGTATCTTGCACCATGTCAAGTGCTAGAAACTCAGAGAAAAATAAGAAATGATTCTGATTTTTTTTTTTTAAAGAAACAGAGTCTTGCTCTGTCACTCTGGCTGGAATGCAGTGGTATCATAGCTCATCACAACCTCCAACTCTTGGGCTCAAACGATCCTACTGTTGCCACCTGCCCAGTAGCTGGGACTATAGCTATGCACCATCACACCTGGCTAATTTTTTAAATTTTTTTGTGGCAGCAGGGTCTTACTTTGTTGCCCAGGCTGGTCTTGAACTCCTGGTCTCAAGTGATCCTCCCACCTTGGCCTCCCAAAGTGCTGGGATTACGGGTATGAGGCACTGTGCCCAGCTGATTCTGATTTTAAGACACTCACAGTCATTTTGGGAAGACAGAGGTGCAGCACAGTGTGGGATGTATGTGTTATATAAGCACCAGAAACAGGCACCTCACCCGGCTTTGTTGGGAGAAGGGTGTTAAGGAGGGATTCCTCAGGAAGGGAGGCCTGAGAAGAGTCATAAAGCATAAGTGGGAGTTAGCCAGGGAAGGGGGGTGACAGGTAGGGTTGGGTATTGGCGGTCAGGACTGGAGTCAGGAGGGGCCTTTTGTGGTGACATAAGGGCTACAGTTTCAGCAAGAGCAAAGGCGTGAAGGCAAGAAAAAAAACCCCTAATTGTGCATGCATGCGTGTGTGTGTGTGTGTGTGTGTGTGTGTGTGTTCATTCAGTTTATCAAGGGCATGATGTGTACAGCAGGAAGTAGCAGTGAATGAGGGAAGGAGGAAGCCACAGAGGATGCCAAGTCAACTGCGGGGGCAGAGACGCCGGGCCGAGAACACTGATGAGTAATAGGTCACAGGTGACCTTTACAGAGCAGTTTTGCAGGGATGGGAGGGCCTCAGCCAGGTTCTGGTGCATTGAAGAACAAAAGGGAGGTGAGAATGTAGACTCGGATAACGGTTAACATCGACGGACCACCTTGTGTATGACAAGGCTCTGTGCGAATGCATGTAATCCTCATAAGGCCCTAAGAGGTAGCTATCCTCTGTAGCCTTGCTTTACAGATGAGGAAACTGAGGCACAGAAAGGCTAAGCGAGTTGCCAAAGGTCGTACAGTTAGAAGTGGCAGGACTGAGAGCTAAAAGTCCCAGAAACCAAACTCTTGACAAGAAGCTGGGATTCCAGAAATGTAGCCATTGCTGGGGAGTGACTGGAGGCTGTTGGAGATGAAACACCTTAGCAGACAGCGGGAAAGGTGCCCCGAGACGCACAGAGAGCGATGACTACAGGAGCAAGGTCCAGGAAGTTAGGGCTGAGCCTGAATTTGGCAATAAGAACGTCACTGGTGACCTCTGAGACAGCAATTTCAGCAGCCAGTGGGGGAGGAGCCAGATGAAGTGGAGAGAGGAGAGCAAGGGCTTACAGAGAGCCACCATGAGAGCATAAGAGGGGGCAGTGGCCGAGGGTAGGATGGGGACAGCCTGTCCTCAGAGACAGCAGAAAGGGAGTGTATTAGTCAAGTTTCTCTGGAGAAATGGAACCAATAGGATGTGGGGTGTGTGTGTGTGTGTGTGTGTGTGAGTGGGTGTGTATATGTGTACATGCACACATATAGATATGTAGAGAGAGAAAGATTTACTATGAGGAATTGTCTCACACAATTATGGAGCCAACAAGTCCCAGATCTGCAGTCTGCAAGCTGGAGACCCAGGAGAGCCGATGGGGTAGTTCCAGCCCCACGGTTAGCAGCCTCAAGACCCAGGAAGAGCTGATGTTTCAGTTTGAGTCTGAAGGCAGGAAAAAGCCAATGTCCTAGCTTGAAGACAGGCAGGCAGGAAGAATTCCCTCTTACTTGCTGGAAGGGGGGAATACGCCATTTTGTTCCATGAGGTCCTTCAACTGATGGGACAACGCCCACCCATACCAGGGAGGGCAGTCTGCCGACTCAGATGTGAATCTCACCCACAAACACACCCAGAATAATGTTTGATGGGATAACTGGTTACTATGTGGCCCGGTCAACTTGACACATAAAATGAACCATCCCAGGAAGATAAGGCCAAGTATGACTGCAGATAAATCTGTTTTGGAAAACAAAGTTCACAAGATGACGGACCTTTGCCTCTCCCAACATATATGCATTGAACTAGAAACAACACCTTAAACCAGCTGCAGCCGGATCCCCGAGGGCAGGCTGACCTTTGCTATTCCTCAAATGTCACAGGAGTGGATGCTGAGCTCTGACTAGTATATTATTATTTACAATATTTATTATTGGCCAAAAAAGTACCTATCTCTCAGCTAGGAAGCTCCTCAGCCAGAATGTAAACCCTCCTCTGTTAGACTCTAAAACCAATAGCCTTGACATTATGTAACCCGATACTTGATACTTCCATCGCTTTTCCTTCTAAGGTGTCCTGTAGGAGGAATTTTAAATGAAGGGCTCATAAGGCTCTCCAAGAAAACAAACAGGAAATTTTTATTGTTTTACATTGTTTTTGCTTCAAAATACATAAAACAACTTAAATTTTTAAAATTTAAGAATTTTTAATCAAATTTAAATGTTTATTTCAAATAAATAAAAAAGGGAAAACAAATATCCCCGATAATACTACCACCCAGAATTAACTATCACACTTTGCTGTGTTTCCTCCTAGACTTTCTGTAGGCATATACAGTGTGTATGTGTATATATGTGTGTGCAAATATATCTCTTTATATAAAGAGCATCATAGTGTACATATGCACACATAAAAATAGAGTTTCAATACCAGTTTGATGGCTGTCTGGAAATACTTTTATAACAGACTTATCTGTGCCACAATGTTCTTGGGAAGATAAATGATCATAAGAATATATTATATCAAATGATATAAGAATATCTTGCAATTTATTTAATAGTTGCTAGGAGGAAGTCTGTTAAAATTTTTTGTAATCTGTATTGGAGTGGCTCAACTGTTCAAAATAGATTGGAGGGCGACACAGAATAGAGGTGAATGCTGCTTTCCCATATTGGCTGTTTTCTTTTTTTTTTTTAAGAAAATAAAAAGCATAGAAGTGAAGTGTACAGGGTCTCAAAGTCAAACTGCCTAGGCTTGAATCCCAGCTCCCAGTCTCCCCATTTCCCCATTTGGTAGCTGTGTGACCTTGAGCAAGTTGCTTGTCCTCTCTGTGCCTCAGTTTCCTGATCTAGATAAAGGAGAAAAATAGTACCTAAAGGAGTTAGCCCATGTAAAGTGTTTGGAAGAGTGCCTTAGTAACATTCCATACATGTTTGTGTCTTGAGATACGAGATACGTCTGTCTGTACTCATTCGTCTGTAAACATTCAAGCTGCTGAGTCATTTAGTCCAAGAAAACCCAGAGTCAGTTTGACATAGCTGAGGCAGATACAGGAGAGTTTTTCTGGGTTGATTCTTGGGGTGAGAAATTGGAGACTGTATTTTTACAGCACTCACCAGGTGAGTGAATCTTAAGGTCAATGAGGTTTATGAGCTACTGGTCTAGAACACTGGGCACAGGTAGACAAAAGTTGGATGGTGGGCGAGACTGGAAAGATTCAGAACAGTGAGTTTGAGACAGCCCACCCAGACACACAATGGCCCTTTGTATGAAGCAAAGCAAGGTGACATGATATTTAAAGCTGGAACTTCGTCAACTGAAAGTCAGCTGAGACAAAGAGGGCCAAAGCCACGGAAAGGTGGAAGAAACCTGCAGACTGCCACCTCATACCTGTCATCCCAGCACTTTGGGAGACCACGGCAGGAGGATCACTTCAGCCCAGGAGTTTAAGACTAGCTTGGGCAAAATAGCAACACCCCCAACTCTACAAAAAATAAGAAAAATTAGCCAGGCCTGGTAGCACGCGCTGATAGTCTCAGCTACTCAGGAGGCTGAAGCAGGAGGATCACTGGAGTCTAGGAGATTGCGGCTACAGTGAGCTATGATTGTACCACTGCACTCCAGCCTGGGCAACAGAGTGAGAGAAAGAAAGAAAAGAAAGAAAAAGAGAAGAAAGAAAAGAAAGAAAGGAAAGAAAGAAAGAAAGAAAGAAAGAAAGAAAGAAAGAAAGAAAGAAAGAAAGAAAAAGAAAGAAAGAAACCTGCAGATAGAATAGGTTTCTTTCTGAAGTTACTCAGTACTTTTTTGCAGGGATATTTTTTCTTATTTTTTTTCATATGATTTTTGTGGATCTTATTTTTAAAAGTGTTCAGAGATACATTTTTTCCTTCTTATGATAACAGCTAATGTTTAGCATGTGTCATCACTGGGCTAGCAGGCTTTATGCTTTATTTCATGTAACCTCCCATACAGCTGCATGAGACATGTACTATTATTGTTCCCAGTTTAAAATGAAAAAAAACTAAAATCTGGAGAAATCAAATAACTTGCACAAGGTCCAACATCCATTTCCCCTTTCTTCTTTAGTAACTGGATGCTAATTTTATTGGCGGTATAACACATCCAGTGAAAACACTACATTTCCCAGTAGCCCTGGCAGCTATTTGTGGTCATGTGACTAAATTCTAGCCCATGAGATGCAAATAAAAGTACCATCTGGGCCTTCTAGGAAGGTTCCTTGCAGGGTATTGATTTGGCCATCAGGTACATCCGTAATTACCCTTCTCCCTTCCTACTTTCTGGTGCCTAAAATGCAGATGTGGCGACAGGAGCTTCTGCAGCCACATTGGACTCTGAAGATATAAAGCACGCATTCGATGGTGGTAGAGAAATAAGGAGCTTTGGTCCCTAATGAGTATGAGTATATAACTGGTACACCAGCCCTGGGCCACCTATTCTCTGATTTCTTCTATTTGAAAGATAAATAAACTTTTATATTGTTGAAGTTTCTCTTATCAACAAACAGTATTCAAACCATAATGATAGCTTATGCTTATATTATTCTCTGTCAAAGCTAACTATATGCTAGACACTTTTCTACACAGTTTTTATATATTGACTCATTTAATCCTCACTACAATCCTATGTTGTACATGCTGTTATTATTTCCCTTTTGCAAATGTGGAAATTGAAACACAGAGGTTGAGTAACTTGCCTGAGGTCACACAGCCAGCAGTGGCAGAGCCAGCAACACACAGCCAATAAGAATTAGACCTCTGTTCTGTCTGACATCCAAATCCATGCTTTTGTGGCAATTATGCTGTATGGCCTCGTACATGCTCAGTGTGAATGTGGGTGCTTTGTGGCTTTCCCTGCCTGAACTTTACCTTCTGCTTTAATTCACAAAATGGAGAACTACTAGCTGGTGGCCATTAGAAGGAAACCTATGGTTTCTCCAGAAGATCAAAACGGCCTCATTAAGGCCTAACTTAAAGCCCTAACTCGTTAGTAAAACCTCCAAAAGAAATGTCATGGATGCATTCGAAAAAGTTAATTAATTTTAAAAGCATTCATGGAATCTCATTTGCCATTGTTTCCATTATAACATTGTTTTGCTTTTCTTTTATCCCATAGAAGTCTTTGATAAACAGAATTGAGCCACCCATCCAGCTGTCCACCCATTCGTTGAACAAACGGCGAGCATCTGCTCCGAGCCAGGCAGGCTCCCAGGGGCAGGCTACGGGGACAATGGATAGACTCCATGAGGCAGAATTCACATCCCAGACAGGGCAGGCAGGTAATTAACAAACACGCAAGAAAATATCAGGTGCTGACAAGAGCTGCAAAGGAAAGAAGTCGTGGTGGAGTCTCCTTTAGGAAGGTTTTACTGAGGAGGAGATATCCGAGCTGAGACTTGGAAGTAAGAAGAAAGTTCCCTGAGGAGAGCGGGGGAGGATCTTCCAGGATGAGGGAGCAGCAATTCTCTGGGGTTGGAATGAGCATGGCATGTCCAAGCGACAGACGGGAACCCCATGTGACAGGAACACGAGCACAGAAGAGCGGCATAAGGTGAGGTCAGAAAGCTAGGTGGGGCGAGGTCACGCCGGCGTGGGGCTGGCGCTTGGCTGTCTCAGGGAAGCTCTGCCGCGCTCAGACCTCCCGGCGCCGCCCAGCGGGTGCGGGACTGAGGGGTGGCCGCTGTGGCACCTGGGGGCTGGGGAGGCACAGTGAGGTAGGGACGGTCCTCCAAGCCGCTGGAAGCTGGGGCCAATCGCGTGCTGCTACTGAAGCCGCGACGACAAACAGAAAGTGACAAACAGGACTTCCTTCCTCCTGCTTTCCGACCTCTTCCCTCACGTGGGGGAACCTAACTGGAAGTCAGCTGGCTTAGGAGGTGGAGAGATTTAGTTTGCATCAGCCCAACCCCAGCATTACAGACAAGAGCGTACAAGGGTATCTTGGGGACCGCAGATAAAAACCAACGCAGCATCAAGTCCGGCGAGGAGGCCGTTGCAGTGACGCTGGAGAGAGGTCACGGCACAGATGAGGACGCTGGCTGTGGAAGCCGCAAGCGAGTAAGTCGGTAAGACGGCAGCCTCTGGCACAGAGCTGCGGTTGCTAGTGCAACGTTTGGGGTAACGGAAGGATCTATCACAAGCTCCATTCTCCTGGCCAGTGGAGGCACCGGTGACGCAGGCTTGACACACAGCCACTGCAACCAGCTGCACGTGGCGGCTCACCTCTGGGAGCTGGGGCGCATGCGCAAGGTGGTCTTCCAGGCCCCGGATGAGAGCACCCTGAGGGAGGGGACTGAGACCCTTTGGCAGAACGTTGACCGCGTGCTGTGGCCGAAGCAGCCAGAGAATGCCCCACCCCAAAGAGGAAGTAAACCCCTATTTGACAAAGAAGTTCTTATTATTCAAATGACTATTGATAGTGGCTTTGATATGTTCGAATATCAGCTGGATCCTGAAACAGTATGCCAGCCATCCCTAAGTATTTGTAGCATGTCAGCCTTTCCATTGCAGCTTGCTCCTCTTCTTGAGGGCCAAGCCCATGTTTATGTTAGAGTTGTAACTAATAAGTTAAAAGAAAACAACAACAAAAAAAACCTGGCAAGAAATAGATTTAAGATTAGAGATAGAACTGATAAAAATTTCCTCTGAGAGCTTAGATTTGAATTTAATATTATCAGTACAGCCACTAAATAGCTGCATTCTGGCAGGATTAGGAGTCCAACACACAGAGACTCACACAGAGGGAAGCTGTTAGCACCCATAAGCCTGATGGGCATGGGAGGGCACTGCAGTAGAGGAAGAGGGGACGCTGGCAGGAGCTGAGCCTTAAGTAGGGGACACAACCATTGCCAAACCACAGGGCAAGGAGGCAGCTGGGGGAATAAACACCCTGCCTGGCCTTTCTCTCTCTAATCCTCCATCTTCTCCTGGACCACCCAACCTGAAACCAGAGGGTCAGGAGTCCTGGTACTGCAGTTGGTGGAGACCTACTTACCAGGCACAGGGTAAGGGGGACATGGATCTCTAATAGAGGAGCAAACACAGAATATACATTATAGACTATTTTTTCCCCACTTATGACATTGTATTAGTATAGCTCTTAAACCAGGGGTTCTCAAACTTTTTAAACAGGGGGCCAGTTCACTGTCCCTCAGACTGTTGGAGGACCATTGGAGTGTGCGGTGCACATTCCACACATGTGCACTGTGGGCCCGGGACTAGTCGGCTGCTAAGCAAGACAGGCAGCGGTGGCAAAAACACCCGGCAGGCTAGATAAATGTCCTTGGCAGGCCACAAGTGGCCCGTGGGCCGTAGTTTGAGGACACCTGTCTTAAACTATCTAAGGTAGTTTCAAATCAATTATTTCATTTTATACTCCAAAATGCTGTGGTGGTTAATATTGTGTGTCAACTTGACTGGGCCATGGGGTACCCAGACATTTGGTCAGTTATTCTGAGGGTGTCTGTGAGGGTGTTTGTGGCTGAGATTCACATTTGAGTCTGGAGACTGAGTACAGCAGACTGCTTCCCTAACATGGGTGGGCCTCATCCCATCAGTTGAAGGCCTGACCCTCCTGTGAGTAAGAGGGAACTCCTCCTGCCTGCCTGCCTGCCTTCAAGCTGGGACATTGGCTTTTTCCTGCCTTCAGACTCAAACTGAAACATCAGCTCTTCCTGGGTCTTGAGCCTGCTAACATTGGGACTGGAACTACCCCATTGGCTCTCCTGGGTCTCCAGCTTGCTGACTACAGATCTTAGGACGTGTTGGCCTCCATAGTTGCATGAGCCAATTCCTTATAGTAAATACAGATAAAGTACAGATATAGATGTAGCAAATCCTATTGGTCCTGTTTCTTTGGAGAATCCTAATACAAGTGCCTTGTGACATAGGCAGGGCAAGTATTATCTCCAGAAAAAAAAGCAAATATTACAGTTTAGAAGCCTCAGTAAGAGGACAAAAATGAAAATGTAGATCTCAACTCATTCCTCTGCACCATGTGTTCAAACCATGCTTCCTATGTTCATGTAACTCTCAATAGTGGCAGGGTTTTCCATGGTCATTTTTATGCTAGTTTTCTACGACAGCATCTGCCACTCACCCGGGTAAGACCTTGAAACTCTCTTTCTTCTCCCCCATGTAAATTATTACCAAACCATTTATATACCTCTTTAATCTGTTCTCTTCCATATTTCCCCCACAATTTAGTCCCCCCTCTTTTTTTCCCCTAAAGTATACTGGCAATTACACATCGGTGTGATTGCTGATTAAATTGGTCTCCCACACCAGGCTCTATGTTCTACAACCTCGCTATTGTGACTCCAGCTCTCGTCACACACAGAAGTCTCAAAACGTTTGTCGTGGAATTAACCAGTCTTCCTGTCTCTGGTCTCTTGCTCTCTCTAACCATACTGCCAAGAGTGAACCTTTAATATGCAAATCTGATCTTTCCACTTCTCTGCCTAAAAGCTCCCTTCCATCTAGCAGAGGTGGCGAACTGGAAGCCCTTGGCTGCATCTAAAGATGTTTTGTTTTGCTCTTACAATGTTTTTTTTTTTTTTTTTTTTAATTTGGAATAATTGCCAACTTAAAAAAACTAGGCCTGTCTGATAAAAATCAGGCATTCCAGCTTTTCTTGACAACTCCGAAGATTTGTTATCCTTGTGCCTGCATCCCTCCATGGCAACAACTGGCAGCAGCTAAGGGACAGTTACTTCCTTTAGCTGGGAACAGACTTGATTTGACAGATTTGCTACAGTCCCAGCTGGACCTTCTTCACTCCCTTACTTATCCTCCGATTTATTTATAGCTCTAAGCACAGCTCTGAACTCTAAGTACCTTGCTATGGATTGAATGTGTGTGTCCCCCCAAAATTCATATGTTGAAGCCCTAATTCTCAGGGTGATGGTATTCATATTTGGAGGTGGGTCTTTGGAAGGTAAGGAGATCATGAGGGTGGAGTCCCCATGATAGGGCCAGACACTGAATCTGCCAGCACCTTGATCTTAGACTTCCCAGACTCCAGACTTATGAGAAATGAATGTCTGTTGCTTAAACCAACAAATTGATGGATTTCATTATAGCAGCCTGAACAAATGAAGACACACCTTGAGGGCAGAAACCAAGGGTGTCCAACAGAGTACCTGGAATATTCACTCAGTTAGTAAATAACTAATTTGATGAATGAATAGATGCATTATCAAAGACTAAATGAAAGTCCACTGACTCTGTAATTATTATCATTTGCATTTATGTAGAACTTTACATATGCAGATTATTCTGCTAAAAATATGTTATAAATATGTAAGTGCTGCAAGCAATAATTTTTAATAAATCCTGTCATCAAAATGAATTAATATTTAGTGGGCACAAACTAGGAGCACAACCCTGCATTAGTCAGCCTTCCTGGAATGCATCTGCCTTAATAATAGAACTATTTAGAGGTTTCAGAGCTGGCATCCTAATTTGTCTTTTAACTTGCTGTTTAGATCCTCTACCTTGTTAAATAAATCTCCTTTCCTTGTCCCTAAATCCTGTTTTCATGTTATGTTGTTTCCAAAGTTTATTGAGCGTTTTATCCCTGCTGTCAAACTGTTTGATCTAGCTTGTTTTTGTATCTTTTCTGATGTTTGTAGTTTTCTTGCTCTCATGGACAGTTATTGTTTTGGATATCAAGAACAGCAGATGAAGCTAGTTTCAGTTGTGTTTCTATCACTTCCTATCCTGGGAAAGGCTCTATCAAAGTCCCATGTGACCCTAGAGGGAGGTGACAATCATAGAATCTTGTTTCCAGGGCAACAGTGATGGGCCCATGGTTGGGCACATGACCCAAGCTGGACCAATCATAGTTCTTCCCTGGGAATTTTTTTACTTTGGGAAGAAGAGGGAAATAAGCTGGAAAGGAAGAGGGTTTTTTTTTTCTCTCTCTCTGCTTGCTTGTAGTTGCTTGCTAGGCTGAGATCACAGGGCTACCAGAGGCCATCCCTCACCCCATGAAGGAAAACCCTCCTGCAAGAGAGAAGTCAATCCAAGGAGAGAATCAGGGTGAGAAGTGGGAGAGTCCTGAGAGATTTCGTATTCCTTATTCTAGGAGCTGAGATCTCAGAGATTCTTTGTTTCCTAACCTCCTAAGTCTTAGCTGTCAAATTCACCCTTCATTCTGGAAGCCACCTCAGCCTGCTGTCACAAATCCCCTTTAGCTTAAGTTAGTTTCAGTTGTTTCTATTATTCCTTATCCAGAGAACTCTCCCCACAACATATATTTTTAGGATCACTTTGTAGAATTCACTGGATTTAAACATTAATCTGAATACTGACTTATAAACTTGAAGTCCTCAAGGAAGGCCACCCTCCATGAGGTGAGAGAAGACAGAGTTGAAGATCAGGGCTCAGGATCCGTGGGTTCAAATCATACCTTCATTGACAACGAGCTCAGTGACCTTGGGGAAGATATGTAAATTGTCTCTGCCTTAGCTTCTCATCTACAGGACTTGCAAAATGCCAAGAGTGCCATTGTGCACATTAAATGGGATTGTATCTTTAAAGTCATAGGACAACACCCAGCGCATGGCAAGAATTCAATAAGTATGGCTATTATAACTACTCTCCTCTCTTGTCATTGGGTCTTCGAGAGCACAATCACCCCAAGAGATTCAATACACATTCATTCCTTTCAGAGCCTCAAATTTCTTTCATTTTTACTTTTGAATCATTAAATAAATATTTATTTTTGACATGGTCTTTCCTTTGGACTTCATTCTACTTCTTTTTGCTAATGATCCCATCTGATTATGGCTCTTTCCATATTTCTTCTTTGTTCTTTTTCACAGTACCTTCCATTCCTCTCTCCAACACCATTTTCTTTCTTCCTTGAGAAAATGCTTCTGTTATGCCCACGCACCGGGGCCTTTCCTACCGCAGGGAGCAATTTGCTGTATGTTTCTTTTCTTTGGAATCATCTCTCCTTTATGGAAGCAGGGTTATTTATCAGCCCATGACGGAGCTCTTCCTGGTTTGGTTAGGGCATGCTGCAAACTGCCCCGGCTATGGCAAGTCCCTGTAATAATGCTTTTTTTGGCCAGGACACAAACCACAGTCAAAAAGGTCTTCCTGAGTACTGAAGGTCAAGCAATTGGAATTTTCTCAGGCTTGTAGAAGAGTCAAATTCTAGAAACAAGGTTCTCCTCAGAGGGACATCTATTGGTAGTTATTTAGGTAAGTACTGGACTTATAATTGGTGACACCTGGGTGCTTGTCCGTGCTCTGCTGCTTCCTGTCAGAGTACTTGCCAACCGAGTCACCTTTTTCCTCTGAGCCTCAATTTCCCCATCTGTAATATGGGTTTATAGCAGTATTACCCTGATTTCGTAGGGTCTCAGAAAATGATACCCCTAAATGAAAGCCTCAGAAGTAGTCTCAGAGGCAAAAAGTTTTTCTCTGGCCTCCTCCTGTCTTCCTGTTCCTGTGCCTTCATTCTCCTCCAAGGCTAGCCATGCAAGTACTGTGCGCTAACTGATTGTGCCACCGGAGCTCCTGAGGCTGGCCATAGAAACTAGAACCCCTCTTCCCCAAGGCGGCACATAGGAACCAGAAACACTTTCCCCTAAAGCCAGCCATACACCTAAAAATATTACTCTAATCCCCCCCATACTTTTTCTGTAAAAAACTGCCCATAAAGAAATGATGTACCTTGTTTGATTATAGGTCATACAGCCCCACACCCAGAAGGAAGGAGTGCTGCACAGAGAGGCCAAGAAAACTTTAAACAGACAGGCCTTGCTGGGTTTCCCACTCAGTCTTTTAGCAGTAGATCACATCCTTTTTGTCCAATCATATTTCTGCCTTGCTGTCCTTACTTTGTCGAACGAACCTAAGCACAAAAAAGGACCATTTCCCCTGTATCTTTGGGTCTTCGTTCTGAAGTCCCTGGTGTCATATAAAACTATGATCAGATAAATTTGTATGCCTTTTCTCCTGTTAATTCACCTTTCGTCAGCGATTTTCAGCGAAACTTCAGGTGAAGGGGAAGTTTTCCCTTGGCTACTACAGTGGGGAAATTAAAATGAAACAATGTGGTAGTCTGGGAATTGTGAAGTGGTAATAAATGGAGATGCTATTAATGCAAACTTTAATACGAACCAGTGACAGATATAAAGCAGGGGTTGGTGTTCTTCAGCTTGCTGTGCATGGTGCCCCGTGCAGACGGGACTAATTCAGGATACTCTTGTGAAGAGCCACACGCAGGATCTTAGGTAAGGCAGACAAGTGGAGTCAGGTATTCCAGCCCCAGTCCTTTGTAGTTCCAGAGAAAAGACACATCAAAGAAAAATTTTAATTTGTGAACCTCAGTAGGAAAAGGTTTCAGAAGCAGAATAAAATGACCTGTGTAGCCTCTCAGATGGGCCTTCCCTTATCCCACCTTCACTGCCATCGTTCCCGGGGCCTGTGTCCTCTCACGCAGGGCTGGAGGGGTCATCAGGAACTCTCTTGCCCCATCTGGCTCATGTGACACAGAATTTTCTAGCGCTCACTACCAGCCGTACAACTTTTTCCTAGTTCAGTTGCTGTATAGGCTCAGATTTGCCCCCCCTGAACCAGGGGATAGTTCGGCCCATACTGCATGTCTCAGCAGAACATTTTGGAAACACAGAGGGGTGACTAATACTGCCTGGGGAGTGGGGAAGACTACACAAGGAAGCACATTTTAGAGCTAAGTCTTGAAGGCAAAAGAGGTGTTTCCAGAAGGTAAAGGATTAGGAAGGGACACCCACTCCCTGTCCCCACATAAAGGGAACATCCTGTGCCTTGGACAAAGGCCTGAAAGAGCTTGCTGTGGGCAGAAAGCAGCAGGGGTAGCCCTGCGGAGTGAGGGCTGCAGGGCAGAGAGGGGCCTGGCGGAGCTGACCTGAAGGAGAAGGCGGGGGAAGGGTCCTACCACCTCCACCTCCTGCTCCACCACACCCCCTGTCCTGCCCGCAGCTGCAAAGAGGCATCATTTTTTGCCCCAAATAGAAGATGGTTTTGTAAGATGCTCTTTCAACCAACTTTTTTTTTTTTTTTTGAGACAGAGTCTCGCTTTGTTGCCCAGCCTAGAGTGAGTGCTGTGGTGTCAGCCTAGCTCACAGCAACCTCAAACTCCTGGGCTCAAGCGATCCTCCTGCCTCAGCCTCCCAAGTAGCTGGGACTACAGGCATGCACCACCATGCACGGCTAATTTTTTTCTATATATATTAATTGGCCAATTAATTTCTTTCTATTTATAGTAGAGACAAGGTCTCGCTCTTGCTCAGGCTGGTTTCGAACTCCTGACCTCGAGCAATCCTCCCGCCTCGGCTTCCCAGAGTGCTAGGATTACAGGCGTGAACCACCGCACCCGGCCTCAACAAACTTTTGATGGGAGTTAAAGGTGAGCTCCTTGATCAGTCTCCAGAAGAGTGAGGGTGGCTTCACTTCCCCCCTCTCTTTTAACCTCAGCATCCATTATGAGCCCTCCCTCAGTCCTTTCCCTGAGGACAGAGGGCCTCTCATGCAAATAAGACACCGGTGGCCAGCTGTGCCAGCCTGAGTTACCAAGGTCAGTATTCAGATCAGGGTTTCATTCTCCAGTACTATGGAGTAGTACTGGAGTAAGCTGCAGCAAGTTACTTAATTTCTCCTGGCCTCAGTTTCCACATTAGTTAAAGGGCTTTTGTGATTATCAAATTAGATGATAAATAGGCTTCTCCCCAAATCCTGGTTCTTTCCCAGTGATCCCTATCTTGGTGAAAAGCATTCATCCGATTACCAAAACCAGAAGCCTGAGGGTCATGCTTAACTTCTCCCTCTTGCTAATACTCATCAGCGGGTCCTGTCCATTCGGCCTCACACTACACCCTTCTTCTCTGTGCTTCTCCTTCCTTAGTCCCAGCTGACACTGTCTCCCATTTGATTGCTGGACAATGGCTATAGCTTCCCGAATGCTTCTCCTACTTTACAATACCCACAGGTGGCCAGAACAATCCTTTAAAAACATTAATCTGATTGTATGGTGCCCCGGCTGAAAACCTTCCTGTAGTATTCCATTTATTTCACTTATTATGGACACCAAAGTCTTCAGCCCGGCCTGCGAGACCCTGTATGGGTTGGTCTCTGCCTTCGGTGCCCACCCCGCTCTCTACTTGCTGTCCATCCACACTAGTCTTTGGACACATCCTAGGACCTGCCAGGTGCCAGGCTCTTTCATGCCTCAAGACCTTCGCCCTCTCCACTCCCTCTGTCTGAAATAGTCTTCTCCTGGCTTCTCATACATCTGGTTCCTTCCTTGCTGAAATGTCCCTCCTTGGGTGGCCTTTCCTATCCTGTCTGTCTAAAGTAGCTTCCTCCATTGTTCTCTGTCACAGTGCTCCTGTCCTCATCGGCGGATTGTAGCTTGTATTATTTATCTACTCACTCGTTGTCTTTCATAGGTTTACGAGGAATAGATCCTGAGATGCAGGTGCATGTGGTTTATTAATGTAATGCTCCCAAGGGTGGCTAGTAAGGGAGTAGGGGAGAGGACAGGGCTGGGGAAGAGGGAAAGGAAGGAGGGAAGTAAGGATGGGATTTGAGCTTCAACCTGATCCTGCAGGGGAGCTCTGCAGTATAAGTTCTGCCTTTGGGTTTATCCCAACTTGAAGCAAATGAAGTGTGTTCCTATTTCCACACCAGTCAGTCATTGGCTGAGAGCCACTGGCGTAAGGGTACAGTGTAGGGGTGGGAGAAACTCCCAGGCACTTCCACCTTCCTCCAGATGCCCAAGGGCAGGTCTCTGGAAAGTCGAAGGTGCAGCCATCATAGAAAATGCCTGTAATCTAGGATATAGAATATACACATCTGTAATCTAGGATCTAGGATACACACGTCTATAATCCTAGCACTTTGGGAGGCCGAGGTGGTAAGATTGCTTGCGGCCAGGAGTTTGAGACCAGCCTGGGCAACATAGCAAGACCCCTGTCTCTACAAAAAATAAAAAATTAGCTGGGCATGGTGGTGCACACCTGTCATCCCAGCTACTTGGGAGGCTGAGGCAGGAGGATCCCTTGAGCCCAGGAGTTTGAGGTTGCAGTGAGCTATGATGATACCACTGCCCTTTAGCCTGGGCAACTGGCTATAAAACAAACAAACAAAAAAACCCACAAAGAGCTAGGATGGAACTGGCTACACTTATTGACTCATCCTGTTCACTGTTAGATCCCTAATGCCATTTGCATAGCACCTGCCACATAGCTGGCAATCAATAGATTTTCAAATGACTGAAGATCCTAGTGCAGTGTGTGGCATATAGGAACTGTTCAATTCATGTTGTTGGAAACAACATGAGTCTATGTACTTTTTCACCCTTTTCATAGGTTTCCAATCATAACAGGGATGCTCAGGCATGTGGCCTCAGAAACATGGGTTATTGAGAAAAAGTCAGCTCTGCAAAGAGAGAGCTCTGGCCCTAGAGAAAACCTCTGAGCTATTAACAAACATCTCAGTGTAGCTGGAGGCAAATCAACTGTGTGGGGTGCGTTAGGGGAGAGAAAAGTAAACCCTACAGTTAAAACAGGGGACATCTAACTACTAGACAACTGCCCAACTCAGAAGTAACAGTTTCAGTCTTCTCGTTTAGGATCCTAGAGGGGGAAAAAGAAGTAAGAGCTTCAGTGTTCTGGGCAGCACAGGATGTGACCTCATGTGGGACAAGGCAGGACTTCAGGGCCTCTTGTGGAACAGGCCAGGATTCAGGATGAAGATTTGGTCCTGACAGAGCCAGGGAGCACTGGCACAGATAATATGGCAAAAGCCCCGGCTTCTAGAGTGGTCCATAGTGTGCATTAGGCACTAAAGACAAACTGCTGTACGACAGGCATGGTGACATGTGCCTGCAGTCCCAACGACTTGGGAGGCTGAAGTGGGAAGCCCAGGAGTTGAGTCCTGCCTGGGCAACATAGCAAGGTCCCATCTCAAAAACAAAACAAAACTCTTTTGCCCTACTTACACAGTAGTTCCGATGCCAAATGTGTGGGTTTTTCCCAGACCAAGAAATTCTCCAGTTCTCTGCAGTGGTCAACTGGTGTCCTACAATTCAATTCCATTTAATTCTGACACTTTGTACCGGGAGGTATCGTCAGATCCCAAGCAAGTTAAAGGGCTCAGTCCCACAGGACTGCCCCACTTCAGACGCTAGTCAAAAGTCTGGGCCACCTGTGCTCGTGACCAGCCAGATATAAACTTGAGGTTCCCATGACACTCTCCTTAGGTTTGATAATTCGCTAGGATGGCCCACAGAACTCAGGAAAGCACTTTACTTACGTTTACTGGTTTGTGATAGAGATTACAACTCAGGAACAGCCCAGTGGAGAGATGCACGGGCAAGCTACGGGATGGGGAGGGTGCGCACGCTGCGTGGCCTTCTGGGCACGCCACCCTCCCAGCACCTCCGTGTGCTCACCAGGCTGAAGCTCATCAAATCTTCTTGTTCTGGGGTTGGTTTTTTGTTTTATGTTTTTCTTGAGAAAGAGTGTCCCTGTGTTGCCCTGGCTAGAGTGCCATGGTGTCAACCTTGTTCACAGCAACCTCAAACTCCTGGGCTCAAGCAATCCTCCTGCCTCAGCCTCCTGAGTATCTGAGACTACAGGCATGTGCCACCATGCCTGGCTAATTTTTTCTATATATTTTTAGTTGGCAAATTAATTTCTTTCTATTTTTAGTAGAGACAGGGTCTGGCTCTTGCTCAGGCTGGTTTCAAACTCCTGACCTTGAGCGATCCACCTGCCTCGGCCTCCCAGAGTGCTAGGATTACAGGTTTACAGGCGTGAACCACCTCGCCAGGCCTGTTCCAGGGTTTATATAGAGATTAATCTCTCGGTCCCCCAGCCCCCATTCCTGAAGGCCAGTGGGTGGGGCTGAAAGTGAAACCCCATTGACCCTTGATCTTTCTGGTGATCAGTCCTGTCCTGAGGCTACTCAGAGTCCCTATCTACATTACCTCATTAGCATGAAGTCAGGTGTGATCAAAGAGGCTTGTTAGGAATAACAAAAGACACTCTCATCACTCAGGTAATTCCAAGAGTTTTAGGAGCTCTGTGCCTGGAATTAGGAACAAAGACTAAATATGTTTTTTATTCTATCACAAGCACCTCAAAGGGCAAGCAGTGACACTTTCTGGTCACCCAAGCTACTAGGAGTTATATCCGTTAGAATTCCTGGTTACAACTCATCTCTGGAACTCCCTCAGTTCTGGGCAAACCAGGGCAGTTGGTCACCCTGTTGTAAAAAAGGGAAACTGTCACGGGTTGAGTTGCCTGGGAAGCAGACTCTGAAAGGGGGATCAGCTTGCAGCAGGTATATAAGGGCGTGATCCTGGGATCACCACCTAAGAAAGGGAAAAAACAGATGGCAGCAGGAGTGGGCAGAGGGGGAGGATGAGCTGTAGTCCAGTCTCAGTGGAGGCCTCAGCCTCCCACATAGATGCTCGAGGCTGGTGTGGTCAGAGTTGCCCTGAGGGTAGTGTTGCCAGAGTTAGCAAATACAAATACAGGATGTCCAGTTAAATTTGAATTTCAAATAAGCAATGAATAATTTTTAACATAAATATGTCACATATAATACTTTGCAACAAACATATGTTTCATTGTTTATCTGAAATTTAAATTAACTGAGCATCATGTATGTTATCTGACAAATATACTTGAGTTGGGGCCAGGAAGCCAGGCCTTTATGCTCTATGTTGCCCAGTCTCTGGATTCAGACTGCTCCAGTTGGGGCGTGTGAACTTAGATAATGAGACTCTGCTCGGCAGAGGCCATTCTGAGGAGGGCTGACAGATGAGGGCTGGGGGAATGAATCCTTCAGACTGGAAGAGGAATTTGGAGAACCTGTTGCAGCATCCACTACTAAAACTGACTCTCCATAACTTGTTTCCTGGAATGTACTGGAAGGATATTATATTGCACAGCATCAATGGGAGGGCTGGAGAATCAGCCTCAGAAAATAGACATAAGAGCTAAGCAGCAGGAAAAAAGGTGCCAAAGTCATAGCTCATAGCACAGTAACAATCTGGCTGAGTTGCTGCTACAGGTGCCACAACCTACGTTCACCATTCAGCAGACTCTCCACCCTGCTGCCGCCATGTTGAATAACATCCCTCCACTGTGGTGTCAGTACTTCAAGAAGCCAAGTCCTGATGTTAGCATCTGGTTGACTGATGTGGGCTGCATGTCCTCCACCCAGCTTCTGTGGTGGCAGGAGATGCCTGCCTTTCATCTAGTCTTCCATAAATGGGCATTCCCCAAAGAGATTAACAGGATATATCAGCGCTTAGTACTAAGGACAACATGAAGAGCTGGTGATGTCTCTAAACGCACCTCACTGCACTCTGAATTATGGTTCACATTAATTTTCCCCAACTGGCCCCAAGAAATATGATCATGAGACATGGGAGAGAAATATCATGTGTAATCATAGATACATAATACATAATCATTTCTCAAATATGATATGCAAATACCATTGGGTAACTCTAAAATCTCCAGGAGCAGGAATGAATCTAATTATACAGGCACTTTACCCAAACACAAATGTGACTTTCCAATGCAGAGAAAAGTGACTTAGTTTTGTGCAATTTACTTTCTGTGGCTATAGTGACCAGCGTTGCTGTATTTTACATCTGAGTCCCTACAGAGAGGGAAGAGTAGGCAGAACACTCCTCCCATGGCAGGATACCCATCCCATGTTTAAGAAATGTTCTTAGGTTTGTAGGATAATATAGTGTATCAATAAGGGCTATAAATTTTTAATATATGGAACTTTTTTTTTTTTGAGACAGAGTCTCACTCTGTTGCCCAGGCTAGAGTGCCGTGGTGTCAACCTAGCTCACAGCAACCTCAAACTCCTGGGCTCAAGCAATCCTTCTGCCTCAGCTTCCCGAGCAGCTGGGACTACAGGCATGTGCCACCATGCCCGGCTGGTTTTTTCTATATATTTTTAGTTGTCCAATTAATTTCTATTTTTAGTAGAGACAGGGTCTCGCTCTTGCTCAGGCTGGTCTCGAACTCCTGAGCTCAAACAATCCACCCGCCTCGGCCTCCCAGAGTGCTAGGATTACAGGCGTGAGCCACCACGCCCGGCCTATGGAACATATTCTAAATGAACCTGGAAGGTATACAGGAGCTGTTTCAAGGTAGGTCTTAATAGATAGATGTGACATAATGGGGTAACATCTTCACAGATCCTCAGTTCTGTAGATTCAGAAACTTTATTTTTATCTCTCTTCCATCTATCTAGCCATCCTTCCACCATTCATCCTTATGTTATCTATGCATCCACCCAACCGCCTATTCAACAAACATCTGTTAAGCACCTAATATGTGTCGTGTGTGTCCACCCTGGGGATTCAGTGGTGAACAGGAGAATCCTGGATGTACCTTGTGCAGCCTGCATTCACTGGGAGAAACAGGCCAAAACCAAGCAAACAGACAAATTAATTGTAAGTTTTCATCTGCAAAGAAGGAAATAAATAAGAGGCTGAAGTAGAAAATAAAGGCCAGGAGAGAAGATAACCTATTTTTTTTTTTCGAGATAGAGTCTTGCTTTGTTGCCCAGGCTAGAGTGAGTGCCGTGGCATCAGCCTAGCTCACAGCAACCTCAATCTCTTGGGCTCAAGCAATCTTACTGCCTCAGCCTCCCAAGTAGCTGGGACTACAGACATGCACCACCATGCCTGGCTAATTTTTTCTATATATATTAGTTGGCCAATTATTTTCTTTCTATTTATAGTAGAGACGGTGTCTCGCTCTTGCCCAGGCTGGTTTTGAACTCCTGACCTCGAGCAATCTGCCCGCCTCAGCCTCCCAGAGTGCTAGCATTACAGGCATGAACCACCACGCCCGGCCAGGATAGTAGGAACTAGTTCTTGCTAAATAAAACCAGTTTGTAAACCAAAATTTCTCTCTCCAAGGATAGAGAAACTTAATTAAAAAAAAAAAAAAAAAGCCTTTCAGAAAGGTAAGTCGTCACCATTTTCTGAGTCTCAATGATCTTATAAACATTTGTATTACACCTGTCCCCTAAAGGCATTTTAGTTTTTAATCCTGGACTAGAGTCTTCTAACTAGGCTGCCTCCTTCCTAAATTAGTAAACAGAAGGTTGCTTGATTGGCTTGGAATTAACATGTAAATTGGACATACTTTAGGACAATGTTCTTTAAATTTTGAATCTCAGTCTACTTGTAGGTTGTGAAATCAATCCCAACTTGTTATTTACTATTATTTTTTAAAAAAATATTAATAGAAGAGACATATAAGAGTACATGGCACATGGGCTGGGTGCTACTGCTTTGTGAAAATTTTGCTTGTTATATTTATATGAGAACATATACTGGGCTGAGATTCAAATCCATTTCTTAATATGGATGCAGAAATTTCTAGAAGTCTAATGTTTTTTGGAAAAAGAAGATGTAAATATGTAAGAAATGTATGAGCATGCTATTAAAAGCACAGTATGTCTAGGCTGCAGAAATATACATCATTCTGAGAGTCAGAGTGGCACCGAGAGCAAGACATAGAAGCCAAATGGACTAAGGTTCAAATCCTACCTCTGCCCTCATCAGCTGAGTGGCAGAATTGGACAAGTTACTAATAATGATGATAGTTGACATTTATGAACATTTGCTTATTTCAAGCATGAATGATTTGCATATATTAACATTTAATTCTCAAAACACATTCTTTTTTCCTTTTTCTTTTTTAAACTGGTGCCATAGTATCAAAACCACCTTTTGAGTTAGGTACCATCAGTTCCATTCTTCAGATGAAGACACTTTGGCCCAGAGAGGTCAAGAATCTTCCCCAAGAACACATTGGTGGGTGTTGAGTGGAGATTGGAGCCAGGAAGGCTGGCATTTGCATGCCTGCTCTTTTTTTTTTTTTTTTTTTTGAGGCAGAGTCTTACTCTGTTGCCCCTGCTAGAGTGCCGTGGCATTAGCCTAGCTCACAGCAACCTCAAACTCTTGGGCTCAAGCGATCCTCCTGCCTCAGCCTTCTGACTAGCTGGGACTGCAGGTGCCTGCTACCACACTCAACTAATTTTTCTACTTTTTGTAAAGATAAGGTCTTTCTCTTGCTGAGGCTAGTCTTGAACTTCTGGCCTCAAGCAATCCTCCTGTCTCGGCCTCCCAGAGTGCTAGTATTACAGGTGTGAGCCATCGTGCCTGGCCGCCACATGGTTTTCAATGTTCTGCCTGAAGGTAGGAGACTTGCATGGATGGATGGATGGACAAAGTATCCCCGAGCTCTAAACAGGCATTATTTGCTCATGATTTGATTGAAGTGGCTGGTCCTAGCAGACCCTATAGCAAATATTCTAGTTAGTCCTTCAGAGAGGGGAGAAAGAGGTTTTGAACCTTTTATTTTTTTCCCCTGGAGCAAAAAGTTGGCGAAATTTAATTAAAACCTTTTCCTGATGCAGTTATGATTTCCACACTTAAGATTTCATTATGAACATCCTGGGCAGAATTTCAAAGAATTTATGTAAATACTCCATCCCAAAAGGAGAGTTTGGGCTGTATATAGTGACTTCCTTCCTAAGAAAGGAGGAGAAAGAGTAACCATACAGTTTAGAAACCTAGCATACACTAGTTCAGCCAGGTGATCAATGTCAACATCAAAAGTCAAAAATCATGTTCATAGTCTATACCCTTCATATGTGATACAAATGGTGCTTTACCCCTGCAATTTTCCTCCCAAAATCCATAACTCCTATCTATTCATGAGAATAGCATCAGACAAATTCCAACAGAGGAGCATCCTACAATATCCCTGACTGGTACTCCTTAAAATAGTAAGGTCCTTAAAAACAAGAAAAGTCTGAGAAAGTGTCACAGAAGAGCCTAAGGACATATGAAGACTAAATGTAATATGGGATCCTGGAACAGAAAAAGGATCTTGGGTAAAAACTAAGGAAAATCTGAATAAACTAGGACTTAAGAGTAATGTTTTAACCTTGGCTAATTAACTGTAACACATGTACCGTACTAATGTATTAATAACAGGCTACTAATAGGGGCAACTGTGTGCTGTGTGCTAAGGTATGTGGAAACTCTACTAGATGCTCAGTTTTTCTGTAAATCTAAATCTGTTTTAAAAAATAAAGTCTAGGTGCGGTAGCTCACACCTGTAATCTCAGCACTTTGGGAGGCCAAGGTGGGAGTACTGCTTAAGGCTAGGAGTTCAAAACCTTGGGCAACATAGTGAGAACATACTTGGGAATCTTAGGTGAGAGGATTAATTAAATCCAGGAGTTTGAGGCTACTTTAAGCTCTAATGGTGACATTGCACTCCAACAGAGCAAGAAAAACAAAAATCTATTTTTTATTTTTTTGAGACAGAGTCTCACTCTGTTGCCTGGGCTAGAGTGCCATGGCATCAGTCTAGCTAACAGCAACCTCAAACTCCTGGGCTCAAGCGATCCTGCTGCCTCAGCCTCCTGAGTAGCTGGGACTACAGGCATGCACCACCATGCCCAGCTAATTTTTTCTATATATTTTTAGTTAGCCAATTAATTTCTTTCTATTTTTAGTAGAGACAGGGTCTCGCTCTTGCTCAGGCTGGTTTCGAACTCCTGACCTTGAACGATGCTC
>VSMD01032693.1:0-55861 GCA_008750895.1 Mirza zaza
TTTGAGACAGAGTCTCACTTTGTTGCCCAGGCTAGAGTGAGTGCCGTGGCGTCAGCCTAGCTCACAGCAACCTCAAACTCCTGGGCTCAAGCAATCCTTCTGCCTCGGCCTCCCAAGTAGCTGGGACTACAGGCATGTGCCACCATGCCCGGCTAATTTTTTTTCTATATATATTAGTTGGCCAATTAATTTCTTTCTATTTTATAGTAGAGATGGGGTCTTGCTCTTGCTCAGGCTTGTCTCGAACTCCTGAGCTCAAACGATCCGCCCACCTCAGCCTCCCAGAGAGCTAGGATTACAGGCGTGAGCCACCGCGCCCGGCCTCTGATGGCTTTAAACCAGGGTTTGTGTCTCAAACCAATCTCGACATGTGATATATTTTTAATTGAAGCTTGACTGTGAACTTTGAGTATTTCTTCTTCATGGTCACTGTGTGAGAAGACAAGCTTCCCACTGTGTACTGGCTCTCAACTTTTACGTATCCCTGGTGCAGAAACCCTGAGAGTGTCTCAGTGTCATCTGGATTTTTCCAATAAACTACCAATGGGGTAAGGTTCTAGACAGAGAAGAAAATGGGAGCAGAAAAGCAATTTTAAAATCCATACAAGGGCATAAAGAGAGAAGAAAAGCAAGATATATATTTTACGCTACAGCCAATTCTTTAGAATATTAATGATAAATTCTATTAAAAGAATTGAATCACTTTAGTTTGATAATCTAAAGCAGGAATCAACAAACTTTTTCTGTACAGTGCCAGAAAGTAAATATTGCAGGCTTTACAGGCATCCGTCTCTGTTGCAGCTGCTCCGACTCTGCAATGGCGAAGCAGTCGCAGGTAATACACAGGAGCAACAGCAGTGACTACGTGCCAGTAAAACCTTAGTTATAAAAACAGGCAGTGTCTCCACTAGATACTTCTGATTTTTCATATGAAATTAATAAAACATGTCTATGAGATAGAACGGAATACAGACCTGTTCAATTTATACTAAAATAAGACAGATAGTTTGTGGCCATCCGAAATACTTTATAAATCTAGATAAGACCTGTGGAGTAAATGCTGGTGGAACTCATCAATTTATGCTTCTTTTATCCCTCCTCGCCACAACACAGACGCAACCCTCTCCCACTAAAGAACCCACAAATTAAGAAATTATATGCACTAAAAATATACTCCATGCCTTAGATAGCACAAGAATCACTCTCCCTAAAACTCTATGGGTCTCAACAAGCCAACATAAACAAACACAACCTCTGAAGAGGGAGTACCCGTCAAATCTAATGTCTCAAACAACAAGAAACCAAAGAGGAAGCAGTTGCTAACAGAATAAAAAGCAAAGCCAAGATTCTGGCAGACTTTTGGTGCTGGGAAGACAAAACTGTAAAATGAAGAAAAAAAAGTCCCAAGGGGCAGAGGTAAACACCATAGGTGTCCAATCAAGACCCCTGAAGACAGACCAGCCTCCACCTGATCAAGGATCAAGGTGATATGCCCACCAGGAAAAAAAAAAAACAAACCCTCTCTGGAGACGATGACACTATTTAGAGCATCAGCAAGTTTTCATACACGATATCTGGTACACAATAAAAAAAAAAATCACCAAGCTGGCCAAGAAATCAGATACATAACCCAAGGGGGGGGGAGGCAACAGAAATAATCCCATATGTGAACCAGATTTTAGAATCATTAGAAGCAAATTGCAAAATAATTATGATCAATGTATTCTATAAATTAGTTGAAAATAGGGAGAATTTCTTGGGAAACGGAAATCTATAAAAAGAAACAGATGTACTGTCCACAAAATAATAAAGGTCCTAATTTAACATTGCTCCTAATAGGTCAAAGATGCACCGAGATCTCTATGGTGTTCACTAATAAACTGGTGAATGAAGATATAGCCAGCAATGGGGCAGGAAGCAGCAAACATGGGGCGGTTAACAAAGGGCAAGAAAGGAGGGAAGAGAGGAAGAGCGGCTGGAACAATTGAAAACAAATAGGTGATAGACTTAAATCCAAATATATCAGTAATGACATTAAATGTAAATGAACTAAAAGTTACAATTATAAGACAAAAATTATCAGACTAGATTTTTTTTAAATTCTAAGTTGCCTGTAAGACGTGTCTTACATGTTAGTACACAAAAAGACATTTTTAAAAGAAATGAAAAAGAAACACTATGTAGGTGATGGGCACACTATCTGGGTGACAGGCACACTTACAACTTTGACTCAAATGGCACAAAAGCAATTTATGTAACCAAAACGTTTGTACCCCCATAATATTCTAAAAAAAATTTTTTTTTAATTTTTAAGAAAGAAAAACTACGTGGACACTAGCCAGTGGAGGATAGTATAACTATATCTATTATCAGGCAAAGTAGCTTTTAAGATGGAAAGCATTAAAAATAAAGGGAATACTTCATAAAAATAAAAGGTACACTTCAACAAGACACAACAATCCTGCAATTGAATAAAATAGCCAGAAAATATAAAGCAAAAACTGACAGAACTAAAAGGAGACAAAGACAATTCCACAATCAAGAGTGGGAGGCTTTAAAGCAGGGTCCTCACACTATTAAACAGGGGCCAGTGCACCGTCCCTCAGACCACTGGAGCGTGCGCACTGTGGGCCCGGACGAGTCAGCTCCTGAGCAGGACAGGCAGCTGCGGCAAAAACACCCGCGGGCCGGATACATGTCCTAGGCAGGTGGCATGCGGCTCGCGGGCCATAGTTTGAGGACGCCTGCTTTAAAGCATCTCAATAGCAAATAGAACAAGCAGAAAAAAAGAGACTTAAACCACACAATTAATTAATTAAAAGTATTAAATGAGTATACTGGAAAAGAAGAAAGTCTGACAATCAGCACCTAAGCACCTGCAGTGGTCTGCTGTCAGACCCAGGCCACAGAGGGTGGGGGCTGCTGGGGGCTCACATGAGGCCCTTTCCTACGCAGCTGCAGCCAGTGCCTGGCAGTGTGAAGGTGCAAAGGTCCAGCCCCTGGCATTAATAGGGGATCATCCAAAGGTCTGTTCCAGCCCCATGAGATTGGCCTGAAACCTTTCCTGCCACCCCACTGCACTTCAGGTTCTTGTGCCCAGTCCTGCTTTCCTCCTGGTGTTCTTCCCCAAAGCACTGCACAGCAAACATACATGCAGATCTCCATCACAGAGTCTGTTTCTTGGAGAATTCAGATAATGACAGTTGCTACTAGAAGTGGTCCAGAAACGCAGACTTAGATATGGGAATGTGCAGCTTGATACTAGGCTGGCGATGAGGACTCCCATCACCGACGCTAGAGGACATATGGGCAGCCTCTTGCGGGAGTAGTAGGCAATCATTAAAACTTCCACCAGTTATGAAGTGGGACAGGAACCCAATGAAAGGAAACTCATTGGCCGATGAACTATCTCAGGCATCTTGGGGGCTAATAAGTAGCAGTAAGCACAGACCTATAGGATCAGCTCTTGTTAGGGGCTACTGACGAACTGGCTAGGGGGTTACAATTAAAAACAGAACGATCTGAGGTGACGTGAAAAAGATAAAAAGGCCTCTTGGGAGCACAGAAAGAGATTCTCGTCTCCCACAGTCAGAAAGCAGAAAGAGCTGAGAGTCAGGTCCAAGACTTAATTATCAGAGCAGCAGATCACCAAAAATACTGAATGCTCAACGCTGAGTGCTCAATCCGGGCACGTCAGCTGGTCGGAGGGCAGGATCCTAGCTGGGAAGAACCAAGACTCTGAGACCAGAGAGGGGTGTGTGGGTCAAGAAGCTTGAAGGCCTTGAAACCTCAGATCACCTTAACCCCTTTGCACATGCAGAGGAAGCATACTCTTCCTTCACCTTGAGACAATACAGAAGCTTCTACCTCGTAGGGCGCTCAGGCCCCCAACAAGACTCATCCCCTCCTAGCCACCAGACCAACCGCTAGATCCAGGAAGGAGCACAGGGACAGCTCCCACAGTGCTGGTATGTTTTATATACTCACCTAGGTCGTGGTCACATGGGGTGTTCACTTGCAGAAACTTACTAAGCTGTACACTTAAATATACTGTATTGTTTTTTTCTGTTGCACTTCAATAAAAGTTTTTTTTTTAATTACATTTAATTTACATTTCAAAGATAAGTGTTTTATTAAGAAACTTCTACAATATCTTGTCATACTGGTATTCATATATCTCTATCTTTGTCACTCTATCTACATAGCAAGCCAGATACCACAGCAAATAGAAGCTGTTCTTTATTAGAAATGTTAATGGACAAGAAACCAATGAAACTCCAATATCATACATTAACTAATATGACAAGTATAGTCAAATTATAGAAAGTTCTATTGTGCTTGCATAATAAATCAATAACTTAATCACTATACTGAATAAGCTTGTGATGACCCTTTCCTGACCTTTGTACACACTGGTCTGTAAACAATAATGCCCTTGCACTTCTCAGAGGCATAAAGCTTTAGAATCAACAACATTAAACTTTCCCTTTTTCCTAGAATATGGGGGGGGGGATCATTTTCAGTCAATTAACTTTATTTTAATTTGAAGGATAGCGACCCCTACAACCCACCAGTTCCTTTCCTAGGTATTTACTACAAAAAAACTCCAACATGCTGACAAAGACACATACAGGAACATTCAGGGCGGCACTGTGTGCAACAGCAACATGAAGGAAAAGAGCAGCTGACTTCTGCCGGGATCTCAGGGACTTTACGTGTCAGTTTCACAGTCTGAGGGTCTCTGATCCACAGCGTCAGAATAAAAGTGATTTGTAAACTTAAATGTTGATCTTTGTTACTATCTGTTTTAAAATATTTTAAAATGAAACTATAAAATACATCAAAGTATAAAATAACAGCAAAGGCACCAAACAAAATGTCATATAAAACGCATAACTGCCCCTTTACTGTTTATCTAATAGGAAATCCTCTACTGGTTGAGAAAGCCAAGATTCTAACAAGATTCTAACAAGTTTCTAATCAATTCCATTTGTTGGAAATAAAATAAAAATGAGCATCCTTCTTCTCTTCGTGGGCCAATCTCCTAATAAATAGTGGAAATAAAAAACAAACAAAATTTCTAAATTTGCAATTCCAATAATAATTACTTGATTACAAATACATATAAATTCATAAGAGTACAAAAAATGATCTGGGACCAGAATGGGTCACAGATATAAAAATTCAGAGTTACAAGGGGCTTTAGAGAATATACCTCCAAACACATACAGAAGCTTGTTCTCTCTATAGTATCAGATTCAGTTCAATTTTATTTAGTAAACTGTAATTTTATTCTAGCATTCCATAAAACAGCATACTCTTAATAAATATTCATTTTATTAAAGCTTAAGTCATCCAGAAACATTAAAGAAAAAAACCGGCATAAAAATTCCACCACTCTGACACTCTGGGTTTGTTTGCTTGTTGCGGGAGAAAATATCAGGGGTATAGATTTAAAAGATGGAGGCATGTTGAAATTTAGAAGAGTCTCTAAGAGTCTGTTATGTTTGTTGCAACTGACTTAAAACTGACAACGTGTTCCCAGGTGACTGCCCCAGAATGGACTAAATGACAGGTTTTCACAGTGGAATTTTTATGGTAACTCTGATAGTGTTAGGGGGAAAAAAACCCTGTGGATATTTTTTATACATCTTGAGGACTGGGACACTTAATGCTGATGCAATATTTTCATCAAAACATTTTCATCTATTTCATATGTTTCCAATAAAATACCAGCGTTTTTGGAAATTAAATGACTCAGAGTATAGGAAAGAATTATTCAAAGTGTTACATTCTTAAATTAGCATTTGCTTATATAGCAATACAAAATAATTAAGTAACGACAATGTAATGATTTCCCCTTTTTTAAAAAACCACTGAAACCTATAAGTTTAACCTTTAAATCAGTTAGTATGCAAATCCTTTATTCAAATTTAACAACGTCTTGAGATTGATTAAATTCTGTTTCAATTCATAATGGTTACAACTTATAACTTTTTAAAGGTTATCTGAGCTTAGTAGCTATTCTGAGTGTAATACTAAAAATAATATAGCCCCAGAAGGAATAAGATAACTTTAAGCTGTTGGTCCCCAAAGAACAAATATTTTGAAAACATATTCTGAAACATAAAATTTGCCTTCATCTTAAAAGCCCTTAACGTTAATCTAAACATTTAAAGAGGCCTGTAAGTGGGTCATGAGATATTTGTTCCCAGGCTGAAAATCTGTATACAAATTGTCCCCTGGAAAGAATTTTCAACCAAAAGTTATAAATATCAAAAGAAGGATTAATCATGGAAAGTCTGACCTAAGACCAGCCTGACTACAACGATACCCTACTCAGTAGTATCCTACTGCTCATAGTTCATGCTACTCAGAGTCAGAATGGATCTTTTGTTTTCTTAACTTGAAAGATGCAAGTATCTACTTTTTCTCTCAGTTGTGCTTTAAATATAACTTGTCCAATTATAAGATGTCAGTCCATACAATTGGGGATTTATGACGTCAAAATTAAAGCAAAACAACAGTTTTTAAATGTCTATTTCAACTGACATCCTTTTCCATTCTCTTTTCCTGTGTGAAGCTAATACCAGCAAAATCTTAATTCAGACTCATTCAAAATATGTAATAACCCTACACATGAATGGAACTGAATGTTAACACTGATGTATTTCCTAAGCAAACTGATTTTAGGATGTCAAAGTCTCAAGGGAGTGACAATTTTACTGAAATATTCACTAACATGCAAATATGATTCATACCTATAAATACTGTTCATTTCCTGGTCATTCAAGCAAACTTGTCTCAGGGTAGTGAAGAAAACAGATAAGGGTCCAAAGTCTGGTTCCACCAATTTCACATGTAACCTGCCACGTGCTGCTTGACCTCTCTGAACATCAGTTTACTCTTTTGCAAAATGGCAATGATGACACTTTCCTGACCTACTTCATGAAGTAATCAGGATTACTGGATGACATAAATAACAAAAGTGCTCTATTCACTACGAAAGCAGAACTCGGATGTAATATTATTATACTACTTCATGCATACTACTGGAAAGATACCTAACCTTATATTCCAGGTGTTTGGTATTAATGACGTCAGGAGAGCTAAGTGTCCCAAGTGTTCTGGTGCAGGCCAAACTCCAAGATCTAACCATTCTCTGACTCTGAGCCCTTTATACAGCAAGTAGTGTAGGTCAGAGTAACCACAGTGCGCTTCAGTGCTTTCCCCTGGGTGAAGGCGACAGGCTTGCTTGCTAGCCCTGGGTTCCTCAACTGCAAGCCAACTCACGCAAGCACGGCCACCACCCAAGCCCCCCACGTCTCTCCACGGGACTTGTGGGCCAGAGAACTAGCACTATCCTGCTGCTGTTGCTGCTGTTTGCTGTGCTTTAAACAACCGTCTTGCTCTGATCACTAAGTTATTTGCTTTCATCACCTATGAAGTTATATTGGCAAACCAATCTGCTACCTTAGTTGCATCCTTTAAGACCTTGCTCCTCTCCTTGCATAATCTGTGAAGTCTGGCTTCTTCCCTTTAAAAAGTGGCAGAACAAGAAGTGTGCCAAGACAGACACTGGGTTTCTGGAATGCCTTCCACAAGGGCCCAGCTGGAGGACAACGAGAACATGGGCATTAAAACAGGGATTCCCACAGAAAAGGAGGATGGGATCAGCTACCAAAGAAATCTGGGCCAGAGACTCAGCTATGGGAGCCCCAAAGTAGGCAGCTGACGAAAACCAAAACAGTCTGGCTGAACTAACGTGCCTCTGTGGAAATGAGTCCCCTCTCCTAGAGGGACTCAGAGCTGAGTGGCAACCTTAGAACACATCTCTCCTTCAGTACCTCTACTGCCTAATATTGGGCCTTTGCACCCTGATCCGCACCCTGACTTGCTATCCTTCAAGGAGAAAGGGGACCAGAATCTCTCCACCCACATGGAAGGCAGGAAAGGGTGGGGACAGACTTGCACAGCTAGTCTGGACACTGATGTCAACAGGTGCTGGAGGCACTCGATGGATTTGCACCACCAGAATCCAGCTGTTCCAGACACGGTGGTTGTGATGGAATCAAATGCACAAACCGATAACACATAGTAGCCATCCTAGACATTGCTAATGCCTCTTTCTCAATTTCTTGGGTGCCAAAAGATTAAGATCAGTTTATTTTCACCTTGCTCCAGATTCCAAGGCAGGTTTACCGAGCAGCCACAAGGTATCTGTATTCTCTTGCTGTCTGCACCAATGCCAAGATGTGGAGCAACCCTCTCCCTTGCAGTGGAATGACTTAGTTCCACTACATCAGCGATGATACGCTGATTGATAGGCTCAAACAGAGAACAGGTGGCAATGGCTTTGGAACAGATGCTAACTCACACAAGAACCCAAGGGTGGCTCATTAGTCTTGACGAGACACAGGGACCAGCCATCCAAGTCAAATTCTCAGGAGCAATGTGGGCTGCCCTGAGACAGCAAAGGGAAAATTACTCACCCTCCAGCCCCTACCTACCAAAAAGGAAGCCTGGTACTTAGTTGGACTGTTTAGATACTGGAGACAACAGGTGCCTCTGCTAGACTCAACTACCCAGAGAAGGCACAGACGTCTGGTTCCATATAGCAGTGTAAGTACTTCTCCCTACGAAGTTCATGACCTAGAGCACATAGCTAGAAATCTATCCTGAACTTCAGTCACCACAGTTGATGAGCTGGAAGACCAGCAGGTGAGCTCACACTCTCCTGAACAAGTCACAACAGATGACATATTGGCATTAAACTGCATCCTGGCTAAACAAGATATGTATGCACTAATACCACTGGTCAGGTGGAACAATCCATACAACCTGTAAGAAAGGAAACTAAACTATTATCTGAAATAAGACTGACTAGCACGTTCTAGGACTTCACTCAATTTGATGAATTCTGGGGTCCATGGCTGAGATGGATATAGCAGGCTGGCCTCATCCTGTGGATAATCACCAAGTGTTGCATGAGATAAAGTGAATGAATTTGGTCTCAGCACCTGGTAGCATATCGATCTGAGTTGCTGATGGGGTGGTATCCTTCTGTGCAAATTTGCGTGTAACCAAGAATGTGCATGGGCAAAGGGTGGACTGTGGAGAAAGACTGTCCTGGGCTCCAAGCATCCCTGTGCACCCCCATCAAGCATGCCAAACAGCAGGTGCACCAAACACCCTCTGTCCTTGAGCCATTTCTCTAGCTAGTTATGTGGGCAATGAAATAGGTCAAAGAACTTTATAGTAGGACTCAGTACTCCTTGCCAACCTGTGTAAAAGCCAACAAATATTAATAATAATACAAACGCTAACAACTTGTTCTTTACATGGTATCCTGGCATTTCAAACCTTTAAAAAAGATATTGCAAAGTTAAAGCAAGGTTCGACAAATCAGAATATTTACTACTTTATTTGGATGGATTTATTATCCTATTTTGCCAAATATCACAATTGATATGCCTTCACATCACCTGAATTTGTTACTAAACAGAAATTATAAGCAAGCAGAAAGATAATATTTTAAGAGCTATGAAAATAATTTCAAATACATCCTTTCACAAGTAAAAATGATTGCCATTTATCATTTTGCTGTTCTAGACATATCTACCATAAGTTTAAGTAAAATAACCATTAGAAGGGTGATCTGCTAGCATAAATTTTCCAGACAGTTAATGGATCACAGCATAAATTGTCTTTCTTTGCATTACATAGCTCCTTTGAAATAAGGCTATCTTCTAGGTCCAAGATTTTGTGTACATGTTTTACCAAAAAAGATGATTTACAGATTTTCATTTTTACTTTTAATATTTCAGCATGTGCCCACTGGTACAGCCTGAGGAAACTGAAATAATCCAGCAACCAATCACCAAACTGAACAAGTCTTTTCTTTTAATAAGCCCCAGAAAAGATGAGGAGACAGGACAGAAAAGGCATTCCGAGCAGCACTGCCTGCAGACGGGAGATTCCATCTGTTCCTCACACTCATTACAGAGAGGAAGATTGTGCTTCACGGATGGTCAGAGGTGGATGGCAACTTTCCACATGTCAAAACAAGGCACTTCTTAAAATTGTAATTGTTTTATATGAGAACACTATAATTTAAGAAATGAGATTCGTAGTCCTACAAGTCAGAACAAGACTTTGATGGATCCGCAAAGAAGGCTCTATTGAGGCATTTTTAGACTTGAGAGAATTTACTTGCTCCTTGCTAGAGGAGTACAAAGCAAAAAAAAAAATCTTTTACATAGTGTCACAAATTTGGGCCACACACAAAAAGAAGTGATAACACTTCTTTAAAACACAAATATCTACCAGAAAATCTGACTTATCTCAACTGAGGGACACAATTCCCATTCATGACAGAGCAAAGTTCAATTGCAGAATCACTGAGCAAAAAGCTTCTGAGAAAAGAAAATATACAGAACATGAACAGTAACTGCTAAGTAAAACGAGAGCCTTAGAGAAGAAAAGTGGGTCTCTATCATAATGTGCCCAGTGTCTGTATTAGCACATTTGTTTGTATTTTGGAACAACAATGAAGACAATGTTTTTAATATAATTTTTCCCAGCACCTCTCAGAAGTGTCTTGCCACAGGACTTTCCCAAAACCACCAGTAACTTTCTACTAAGGTTAAGAATATTTCTGATTTCATTAGCAGAGGTAAGGATAATCTTGCTGTTATTGTTGTTGCCATGGTTGTTGGATTGTGTATATGTGTGTCTTAATGTTAGTGAACCTGCTATAAACCCAAGCCAATTTCTTTTAAGAATCCTTAAACCAACCATTCGTTACAAATCCTGATCTCTGAATGATCTAGAAAAATAATGAAACATCTATGAATATGTAAGCAGCTTGACTATTCTCTAAAATATGATCAGAACTTTCCAACAAAAGCCAAGTAAAACATGTCTCTTAGTCAGACTGACAGGAAGTCAAGCCAGTCACTTGAAGAGAGGAAGTGCAGAACTGTAAAATGCTATTTCATCTGCTCCTTCAAAAAAACCGCACTGAGTCATAAAGTCATAAACCAATAATCACAAAGAATGCTGATGCCTGAGTAAGTGAAATCGCACTCGCATTTATTTATAAAGTGCTTGCCATTTATGGAACGGCCGACGAGTGACAACCAAACCCTTGCATGCCACCAGGGTGTCTAGCACGCTGTGAAGAATCGATGAATACTGAGCAGCAATAAAATACATTTTTCAAAAACTCTAAAATCTGGCACGTACATGTCTCATCATAAAATCATTTTAAAGAAAGCTCTTGTTAAATAAGCATCCAACTGTTAAATGGTCCAGGTATCACCAACATACATGATGTCTGAGGAAGACCATGGTAGGCCCCCACATTCCCAGATTTCCACTTGTGATATTCTTTAGGATAAAATGGAATAAAGGAAAGAAAATAAACATTTGTTTCTACATTTGTTTCACATGCTTTTGAACGGCTCTAGAGTTCTGAATGACATTAGACCATTAAAAATGCCTCCTGGAATCGCATGCGAGGTCTGGTTATCACTGTACTCCCAATGCTCAGAACACCATAGGCAGATAGTAGGAACTCAAACATTTGCTGAATGAATGAAAACAAAGTCTTCCTAATCCTGCTTTGTCTTAGTGAAGTAAAAAAACACTGGTGAAGACCATCTCTAAATGCTAATTCAGAGTCCAAAAAAGCAACAGAGATTTGAAACTTCACTGCATCAATAAAGTTCCAATTCCTTAGTCTGGAACCACAGGCCCTTATTTAGTCAACAGAAATTTACAGAACTCCTTCTTTGAACCAGGCAGGTACTAAGGATACTTCTGCTCAAGGGCTCATAACCTAGTAAACAGGCAGCATTCAGAAACACCTGCCAGAGACACAGGTAAGGGGAAAAACAAGAAAAGACTGAAGTTTCAGGTCCCAGTACAACTTCTAAAGATTGGTTCTCAGATGGGAAGTTACTAGGTTGATTTTTCATTTTATACCATTTTCAAATACTACTGCTTTGGCAGCTATAAAGAGAATGAATCAGAGCCTTATTATGTCCCACTATTTCTGTCAAGCTGGTCCATCTCTGAGCTTCAGAAATCCTAATTTCCTAATGGTTTCCCCTCAAAGCCCAGCACAAATCCCTACACTACCATGAGGCCTTCGTGGAATCCATTCACACTAAGAGACCTCCCCTCCCTTGCATATCCCTGTGGTAGCCCTATATCTACTAAGGTGTACTCTTGTGGCACTAAAGACTTTTTTATACTGTTAATGACACTATAAGTTGGGATTATCAAGTCCTTAAAGTCTGTACTAGATTCCTCTGCATCTCCCAACTGTCTAGCACAATTCTTTATCCTCAATAAGCCTTCTCAGAGTACAATAAATAACTATCATTAGATTATTTAACTGAACCATTAAAGTATATTAAAATGATAAGGATGTGGTTAGCATCCTAACAAAGAACAAACAGATTAAAAGTAATAGTTTCTAAAACTTGGAAAACAGAAATAATGTTTCCAAAAAATAAAATCCCCACATTGTTTTCCTTCTCCAGATTACTTAATTACTTGTAATAAATGTAGAAATCAAAGGCCACAGGCCTGACAGCAAGAATACAATACCAGAAAACCAACCTCAAATCTAGAATCACAATCATGATCTTGGGCTATAAAAGGGAAGTTCAGTCAATATCTCTCTTTCTCTTCCTCTCTCACCTCCTGCCCCCCCCACACACACACACATTCATTCACCCATTCAGACTAGAGACCAAAATAGACCTACGTATTATTCAATATATGATTTAAACAGGAGAGAAAGATCCAGAATGGTGAAAACATTATTGATGTATGTCTAAGAACACTTTCCTAAATAAAAGCTGACCATAATTATGCACACATCTAATTCTTTTCAGATTTACAGTCTTGCAATCAAAAACGTTTACTACAGTGAACTATTTTGAAATTGATTATTCTGATTTCCTGCTATTGACTTTTCCATTTCCTATCTTATTTCACTCTTTATTTCCATCAACAGAGGTAAACCTGAAGAACATCTACACATATTTTAATATATCAAACATATAAAGTCACTTTAAAAGTACACATTTTATCACTGTTTCCTATGAAATGAAAACCCAGGGGCCTGACAAATGAAATTATTTAATTAACTGACAAAATTTAATGAAGTCTCTATTTCAATTCAACCACTTACCCTTTCAAAACGTAGTCATTTTAAAAAGAACTGATTGGCTTCACCCTGCCAAATGTTAACAAAATCCAGTTCACGAATAGTACACCACCCAGGTAAAATTTTTCAAATAATCATTTCTTCCATAATGGCACTGAATGAAATCTAAGAGTCACACAACCCTCCAAGTTTAGAACTTATTTCTGTGTTGTTTACTTCTTCAGCAACCTTACCAATGTTATGGAGGAGATTCTCACAGACATAAACAACACAGGAGGATAAGCTCTGGAATATGACACAGAAGACATAAGGCTCAGTTCACCTTACCAAGAACTTTCTTTGTAATGTCTTACCAACCTAAGTCTTAGCTGCCTCAATTATCAAATGAAGGTACTGGATTACAAGATCACCAAAGCCTTTTCCAGTCTTAAAAGTCTACTCCATTCCAATTTCTTCTGAAATAAATAAGTCATAGTGTATAAAAATTCAGAGTTGGTTGACGTTATGATACAAAGCAGCTCCACGCCAGGAGCTACTATGGATTTGTGATACCATGGAGTAGTCACCACCTAGAGCAGACCCCACTAGTAATGCATGATTAATTCCTAAGACACTCCTTACTGGAAAATCCTCATGCAAGAGGGCATTATTGAAAAAAAGTAAATGACCAATTAATCTGAAATTTAAAATACCAAGAAGAACACAGTTTTTATTTGCTGAGTGACATGTGAAGTATATGGCTGACCTCACAAATAAACAAAGTCAATGCTTAGATTTGTTGGGATTGTTATTTTTCTAAACTATTTAAAGATAATGCAATGCTCTAAGATTCCAATTTATAATTAGTTATCTCATCAAAGTAGTATGGTAATTATCATGTATTTAAAGTTAATGGGAAAACTATATAAAATGAATGACCTCAGTTTTATAACTTGTCCCATTTTAACCTTTTCCATATAGATATTTCTCTTACATTAAAAAAGAAGTCAATCATCTTATGAATGTATATTTAAGACATCATTTCATGAAATATTTCATAGACAGTTTTTCCTATTATAAATCAACACTGAAAATGTGTGAGCTATAAGCCCATTACTTATTCACACTTTTATTTTTAGTAAATGAGTATATGAACATAATTTATTTAATAAGGATGTGAATTTGTTTTCTCAAAGTAAAAGATAAATGTCCTCTGATTGAAAATACTCCATGTGTGTTCTCATTGTGATGCTTCAATTCAACAAGCAAAAGCAACACATCGTTTGACTATATTCCTAAAAGATTATGATAATTATCAAAAATTATTACAAGGTCATAATTATCAGCAAGAAAATGCTGTACCCAAAGGGGAAAAATGTGTTAAGTAGCAACAACAAAAATTATGAATTCTAGCCCTGACTCTATCACCACCAAGCAAACGCAAGCTTCTCAATGCCCTTTCTATACCATCTGTCAAGTGAGGAAAGCCTGCCCATTCCTCAAGCAAACTGTTACAAAGAAAAGAAACCTTATCCAAACCTCTTCTCTCATATTTTCCTCTAGCTATACAGTTAAAACAGGTCTCTGTATAAATCCTGAATAAATTACTTAAATAACAAAATGCTACCAACATAAATACTAATTCTGAATTATCACACAACTGCAGTATTAACTTTCTCTGTAATGCAAAGTCTTTTCTTTTAAATATCAGTTCAAACCAAATGCTTATTTTTTAACCAAAACTCCAAAAGGGGGGAAAAAGATCTTCATGTTTCCCTCTCACCATGACTTTTAAGGTTTCCAAATTCTACGTTTATATGTACTCTTCCAGCAAAATGAGCATCAATACGCTGCTATACTGACATCTTACACTTACAGTTTTGTACTTTCCAAAAAGTTTCCACAGGTATCATCTCAGAACATCACACAGTGCCATGAGTGGGAAATAATTTCCAGATTACAGATAAGAAACTCAAAGGAAAGAAGTTACACGACTTATTTAAAATTACACAAGGAGAAAATAAAAGAATTCAGGTTTCCTGACTCCCATAAATCGGTATTAAGTTCAGTCTGTTTTGTGTTTACACACGTGCACATGTTCAGTCTGTTTTGTGTTTACACACAATGTGCACGTACACACACACACAAACTGAGTCCTTCCTAACTGTTGCTGCTTCTTGGCTATAGAAAGACTGAAGAAATCTGCATATGAACAAAATTTTCTTAAACTCCATAAAGCCACAGTTGAAGATGAGGGTTTCATAGGCTATAAAGGCAGGCAGTCCTCAAGACCACAGGAAAACTGTTTAGCTCAAAACCCAACCACATCCTGGAGAGTTCTGAGCCAGCCTCAGGTCCCCAAATCCCTTGATTTTCCTACATGGACATTTCTGTTCTGTTGGAGCCTTCCCCATGCATCTTGCTCTACACCAAGGATAATCCTTTTTAAAATAGTATTTATTATACCCCTTTACTGTTCAAGACTCTTTATGAATTCCCTGCCACTTAACTATTGGACAAAATTTAAATTCATCTTAAGAATTCAAACCTTGCTGGATAAATGTATAAAGCAAACATAAAGGCCTGATGAGTATTCTCTTTGAGTTTTGAAAAATCATGTATGTTTTACATTTTTAAAAATATTTTACATGAAGAAAAAGATCTTTTCTAAAATTCACTGTAATCTAAAACTTACAAAAGGATATGTTTCCAAATAATGTTTTTATTTAGTAAGTACCTATACTATAGAATGCCTAAAAATGGAAAGTCCTATATTAGAATGGGGTGACAGAAAATGTAAAAATTAACTTATTTCCTACCCTCAAAGAGCTTAAACAGTAAGAATTATGGACAAACTTATATGAAATTATAATATATTATGATATTGGCCATATTCCATATCAAATGATATTCCCAATTTTGTAAGAGGCCTTTTCCTTTTCCAAAAAAAAAAAAAAATGGAGAGGAAGTTATCAATTGATATCAAAAGCTTTTCAGCTCTACTAAGCCTGTCATACATTTTCTTACTGAACTAAATGAGATGAGTCATATAACTATATCTTTTCTATTAAACCATCATTTAACACTTCTCAGGAATCCTAATGTGCTAAAGTGGACTGAGAACATCAAAAGAGAACCCTATATAGTTTTCTCCAAACTTGTCTAGCCACAGAATTCTACTGAATTTTATTATCTTAGAAAAGTCAAGTAATCTGTTGAACATAGCTTGGTTAATATTTGATCAAAATGTCCTTTGGTCCAAATTTTGGCAGGTTTTAGTATTAACAACATAGTAACTTCAGGGCATTAATTGGAAGATTCCTATTCATTCCAATTTAAAAGTAAAAATGTTAAAAATGGGCCTAGAAGTCTAACTGTGAAGGCAATACATATTATTACATTAAGTCTTCCACAGTCATTAGTCTGTTATTAATTAGGGCTTGAGTCAATTTATAAAACTTTTTTATCTTATTTAGTGATTTTCTTCATTAAATTCTACTCTGAAATTTACACTGTTACCCCTGTGTGTTTTCCTTATAAATTTTGGCTACCTTTTTATTCTTAACCTTTCTAGGTTGATTTGTTCTAAGGATATCTTTTGAAAGCAGCATATAGTTAAGGATTTTTTAAAAATCTGAGTCTGTCTTTTAAAAGAAAACTTAATATAGTGTTTACAAATTGTTTTATTGACACTTATCTTTTATATTCTTATTTCTTAAGTTTCCTTGCTATTATTTTTTTTTCATATCTTACCATATGGATCATGTTTGCTTGCTAATTTTATCTAGCCATTTAGAAAACAAGCATGCATTCTTTTGTTTTAATTCTACACTAGTAATTCCAAGTTGTTTAAAGTCCTCCTTCAACCAGATTTTTGCTCACTATTAATGTAAAACTGAAATCTGTCTTCTGGAACCCAGCTCCAGCTTATCTGAGGAACTGATCATGCCACACTCTTCCCTTTCCCCAACACACTCCGTTCCCAATTCTTGGAGGATTGCAGGTCTTACAACCACAGCCTGTCTTTCTAAGTTGTTTCTGGCATTTTGTGCTCTTTCCAATTTTGTGTAACAACTGTTTAGTCTTGCTTCTACCATTCATTTATTTATTCCTGGTACTCCTGTACAAAGCTGTCCTTTTCCCAAACTCTTAATTTTAACTTTTCTCCAATAGTACATCTTCAAGTAATTTTTTTAAAGAGCTCATATGCAATACGTTTTCTCTGACCCTTGAAAATCTAAAAATATCATTCTCTCGCCATCACAGACGAACAATAATTTGGTTGTGGATACTTTTCTGCCAGGACCCTGTGCTTTGTTCTCTTTAGACCACTGAAGTAACTGGTTCCATTATTTCTAGCATTTTATGATGGTAAAGAGAACACACTGATCCTTTCCAACTCTAGTCTGAATATCCTAGTTCTAGTAATTCACTTTCATCAATTATCAGTCAGAATCGTGTGTGTATTCAGTACTACTTAATCTGGTACTCGTTTGAAATAAATCAAGCTAGCAATGTGAATCACTACTTTAAAGAACATAAGAAAATTATTTTATCTACTTTTATCATTTCTATACAAAATGCATCTTTTGCTCTGTAATCAACAAGCAAGGCTGCCGGTTCTCTTGCTCAAGTTTCCTTTAATAAAGTGAGTTCCTTGATTGTTTAAATCAATAATCACACATTTTCTCAGCTGGCACATAACCTGCCTCCTACATACTGATGATTTATAAACCTGTAGCTCCAGAATCTCCTTTCCAACCCTTATCATTCTGCCTGATATCCCAAACCTAGAATGTCTAAAATCTTAAACACTCTAAACCCCTTACCCTCCGTATCCCCTTCTTAGAGGATGGCACTGTCGTCCAGTCATCCCTAAATCACACCAGACCGTTTTACTCCCTCATCTCCACGTAATTCCCCAACTCTTACTAATTCTATCCCAGAAACTTCACTCAGCTTATCCCAGACTCTCCTGATCCCTGCAACTATTACAACCTATTTATTGCTCCTCCTGGCTTTAGTAATGTACTTCCTACTCTACACACTCATTACACATATTATGTGTATATAACAACATCTAAAATGAAAATCTATGTTACGCTCCTGCTTAAAATCCTTTAATGAGTAAAACAATATTTCTTTAGCCTCACTTCTTATTTGCCAGCACTTTTCCCCATGTATATACTACACTCTGGCCTTAATGAACCACTTACACTTCCTCCAAATGCCAGGTTATTTCATGTCTGTGTACCTGTGACACAGGTTGTACCGTCTTACTAAAATAGAAATACCCTTCCCAGCTACTCAGTCAGGCCAACCTTGCTTGGTACTCAAGCAGCCCTTTGTAAACTACCTCTTCCAGTATTTGTCTCAGGGTATTTTAATGAATCAGTTGTCTGTGTAACTGAGGTCTGACCCATTAACTATGTATTAGCAACCACTACTTAAGGGCTACATCTGTTTTTCATTTTTATACCTCTAGTACACATTAGGTCTAATAAATATTTGTTGATAACCAAACAAATTTAGAAAACAAAACAAGCATTTAAATTCACATAAGTACCTACTTTCTAGTGACTGAAGACTAGAAATGTGCCCTGGGTCTAGAACCTTCTCCTCTAAAGGAAAGTTCATAATGAGAACACAGCATGAGATCACAGAACAAGGTCTCAAATCTTTATCTCAGAGTCAACAAACACAGGGCACTTTCTACTGTAAAAGAATGGCTAGAAAAGCATTAATACTTCTCGAAAGTGTTAAAAGGCACACAAATGCAAGATGGTATTATTTCTCCTGCTTATCTTTACAGAATAAATTTCCTATGAGGATGTGAAACACAAATGACCCCTATTCAGCCCTTTTAAAGAAGTTTTGTCCAAAAGGCTTTGGACAGACCTTGCATTTGTGCAGATTAACTATGGGCATAGCATGCTATTACAAATTCAGTTATAACCACTAAAGTCTGGCAAAGGCACATGCTCAACACACTAATAATTCAGCTGTTAGACTAGAAAAATCATTGACAACCAAGCTGACATAAAATAAAGAGCTAAGATAAAACCTTCGACCATCTTCAAAACCAGATCATACAAAACATTCTACTAAATTCCTTATACTAAATAATTCATGGTATGAATTCCATCATAACAAAGTTGATAAGGCCCTAGGGAATACAGGCTAGTACTTGGAAATACTTTCATTAGTATGAATTATTTAGTGTAAGGTCATTTGTTTTAACGGCCTTTGGTCTGTAACAAGTACTCACTAAGAGAAAAATCATCACACACAAAAAATGAAAAATGCTTATTTAAATAAAAGAAAAATTTAATAAAATTTTTTGAATTAACGCATAGTCTTACATTTTATCCTTATAGAAAGACTTATTAACTGCTCATATTTATCCCTTTGGCAACGTTTTTTGCATATCTTACTATTACAGACACTGTTCGATGCATTGATTATTCCTGAACTTCCCAAATCCTCTTTTTTTATATACTACAGTATACAATAAACTGTCAAGTCATTTTAAAAGATTTTTAATCAATTACTTCTTTTGACGCTTCTAAAAATTAGACAAGGAAACTGAGGCCTCGAGCTCAGCGGTAAAGTAAGGAATGACTCTAGCTCGGGTCTTCTGACGTCCTCCAGGGGACTTTTTCACCAACCCTCACTCAGGCCCTGACTGCGTCGTTAGGATCTGAGTCACAGCAACAAACTCTATTTAATGAATAATTAGGTTAGTAGGACAAAATCAGTGTCTGATGAAACAAATTAGTCTGTTATTTTGCTTCTTAAAAAACTCATGCCTTCTCCTTTTTCTTATTTACCTTCTCTTTCTATCTCTCTCTCTCTCTCTCTCTCTCACACACACACACACACACACACACACAAAGAAAGAGGCATAATAACTGCACCTTTGAGTTTGTTTGTTCTCCTTTTTACCAAGCATAGACTTCCACTGCAGATGAAGATTATAAAAAAAGGAAAAATAGGAAAGGAAGGAAAAAAGCAAGTATATAAACGCCACTGACTTACAGTTACACAAAACTATCCTTACTCTTAATAACATGATTTGTCAATATAATTACAAGGTAAATCAAAGTTGTATTTTATGTTTTAAAATTTACCCTCTGAGAAAATCAATCCAATTGCTCTTATGTTCTTCTTTATATCCCAGAACTGAACCATGCTTTGAATGGACTGTGCAAAGTCAACCTGGGCAGCTGCCAAGCAAACTTTCTCACCAAACTCTGCCAAACGATTTCAACCCTGACCTGCACCATCTTGCAACCTCTCTGCTCTTTTGAGCACGGACTATAAAATCATGCCAAGCTCTGTGTATGTATGTCTTTTAACATATACAAACATATACTAGACACAAATGCACTTTCTGGCACACTGATCACATAAATCCATGATTTTATGGAAATACTATCCAAAGAATAAGGATTGCCATTTTAAATTAAAAGAACAGCAAACATAACATCATGCTGATGAAGCTGTCTAGGACGTTATATAAGAGACTTTACATATAAATGGCTCTGACTAAATAATTAAAAATCTAATAATGACCACAGTATTACAGATACTCAAAATGGAATTATATAATTGATATCCAGTTAAATTTTGTTTTCAGAAACCTTCTGAATCTGTGAAAATCCATTATTCCAACTAAAGAATGATGAAGTGTTATAAAGATGGTATATATTAAGAGGCTTTAAAAATACAGATTTATTAACGATGGAAATGAGATTATCTGGAGGTTATTAACAAAAATACCTCACATATACTAAAGTCAGGCAGCAACTTACAAGTTAACTTCACGTTTCCCCCAGTATTCATTGGGCATTTATTTACCTTTCAATAAAAACTGCTCTTCTAAGTTAGCAAGGATGACCAGGACCCCAACTCACCTTCCTTGCACAGACCCACCTGCTGCTATGTGATATCCATCACCCCTCCCTACCCAGGACACCAGAGCTCTCCTCCAGGCCAGACCTCCCTGCTGAGCTCACGATACCTATCACCAACTTCCTACTAGACAGTGTCACCTACATATCCCACGAGCATTCTAAACTCAACATGAAAGACGCATCCTCCTGCCACCACACAAAGAAACCATTATTTATTCTTACCTTGGTTCACTCTGATCAATGTAGATTAAATCAGAACTGAGGAAGTTATTCTTTACTATCTGCTTAAACAATAGGATTCAAAATTCTAAACTGTTCTGGCTAATATTTCTTCTCCTTTGTTTTTTATTTAGCATTAGGCACAATGACAACTTTATCTATAACTAAGGCAAAACTTCTATTTCCTTTTATCTCAGAAATACTTCAATTCTCACTTTCCCTGGCCAATAAGCAGGAAATTATACAATCTGGATATTCATTTGATTTGCGGGCACTATACATGGGAGGATCTACATGACTGCCTTGGCACCAGGATGGCATGTAAAAGGCCAGCTGCAAGCATGTTTTGTATAAAGATGTGAGATTTCTAAAACCACACTGGAACAAAGTTCATTCCACCTAAGTGTCATGATCATGCTCCTACTGCTCATAAAAGACCGCAAAGAATCAAAATTACAAAAGAATTCAAAAACATTCCAGTGGAAGGAGCGAGTGTACCTCTTTATCTCTAGTGAAAGATATCTCCACCTTCAATTGAGGCAGTAAACACCATGACATAAATAAAATGTCCTAAGAATCTACAAGAAACTTAAGTTTCTAATTTCCTTATTTCATTCCATTTCAATAAAAAACCACAGCTACTCAAAAGTGAGGACGAGAGGGAAAAGGGAGGGAGAAAAGAATGCTGACCCTGAAGATAAACACTACCACCACCTGCTCAGGCCAGCACCCCACCCCAGCCACAACACCACAGGCTATTCTAGACTCCAGTCTCTCGCATTCACCAACTCATTTTTTTTCTTTGGCACAACTGGTGTATCTACCACTGAGCTGCTGGGAATACAAAAAGGACTATGGCAATTCTGATTCCTCAAGTTATTCACAGAAGAGACACACAGAAATAGACTCTCTAGCTGAAAGGAAGCAAGTATATGGCAGATACCATCCCTGAGTAATGCTATTACAGAGTTCATAAGAAGGATCTCGGGTCAACATGGCCTTGTAGAGAAGACACCCAAGGTAGGTCCTAAAGGATATGCAGGGGCTCACCTGGCAGGAGGAAGAGAGAGGACACCCAAGACTGAAGCACGAACAACCAGTGAACACACGAGGTCCCTGGACACAGGAGCATGGATGCAACAGGGGCAAGAGCCAAGGCCCAAATCACAAAGTATTTTGAAGAGACGAAGGAGTTAGAAATTAGTCAGAAGACAACTGAAAGACTTTAAGCAAGGAAAAATCCTAGCTAGACGCGGGTAGAAAGTATTGGGGAATTTCTAAAAAGTAAATAAATAAATTTAATTCAATCTTAAATTTAAAAATGGGAAAACAGGAAGAAAACATGAAAGCGAGTTCTGTTTATAGAAAAAGAAATAACCCATTTTCCTGGTAATTTTGAAGTATACTATATAGTATCACCAAAGTATGAATTTTCAAGTCTTAATTTAATTCCTTCATACATCTCATAAACCAAACTTAACAGTTTTCTAACAAATCTACCTTTGAGGTCCCCTTTACAATAATCTTGATTCTATTTTGATGTAGGCTCCTGATCTGCTATAACTAACAACCATTAAGGAGATAACAAAGCTGCTATTGCTGCAACAATCAAAATTTGAAAAGATAAAGGTAAAAATGACTTTACAATCAATCACCTCACAGGAGAGGAGGTTCAACCTTCTCAGCAGGGTATTCAAAGCCTTTCTTAATGCAATCTCTGAAGGCCTTTCCAGGTTTATTTCCTATGTGCTTCTTTATTAATTCATGAATATACATTGTATATTTGGTCCATTTGGCATAGGCACTTTAGAAGTATTTTAAATTTTTTTAAAAATAATTAACATCATGATTATTCTTTTAACCACTTCAGTATGGCGCTCACCGGCTGCGAAACCTTGCCCACAGCCAGCACTCATAGTCCCCATGATAGTTTGTGCTGTGCGTTGACAACGGATCCGTTTTGCTCTTGTGTGATGAGGAAAGCTTGAAAGCACTGAAAGCTTGTTTTACTTTACAGGCAGCTTTACTTGTAATGTAAATCAGAATAGGTAACATATACATACATGTTTTTATTACGCTATTTTTAAATATTCACAATTTTATTTTGATAAATGAAAAATTAGAAAAGTCAATCAAAATTATTGACTAAAGTCGATGCTCGGCTGTGCACCTTCATATCACGGCTGTCAGCTACAGTCGACACTCAGCTGTGCGCATTCATCTGTGGCTACTGACTACAGTTGACACTCCTGCTGAAGTGGTTAAACTTCTAGTATTTAAAAGTACGAAAAGATACTAAATAAAATGTATCTATTTGGAAGTTGAAAAACCTTTTTATTACGTCAGCATTTGATGGCTATAAATCAAATGAAAGTCTTCTATCAATTTGCAATTAGTAATTATTCTTAAAAAGGCAATAATTTCAAGTATTAGCCTAGTTATCTCCTTATTTAACTGAATACATTTTCTTCATGAGGGGATGGCTGGAGCATCAGAATGGAATTAGTCTGATACATACTACCTTCAATGGGCAGAAACGTTCTCATTCCTTCACAGAAAGCCAGGTCACTCAACTTGAGGTAGGAAGGAACTAGCCTCTAAGGAAAGGAAATAGTAGGATATTTAGAGAACAGTTTAGTAAACCGGCTTCAAGTCAACTTGATCTGACTGTTAGTCCTGTTTTAACCTCATGTCCTAATTCCAGGAACTCATTTCTCACTTTAGTACTTGCTGCCCAAGCCTCTAATTTATACCTAACTGCCAAACTGATCACTGTCTTGACTCCACGCCCCTCCCCACTTGCACCAAGTTCGTGTCTGACACACCCCTGTTTTTCCTGGTCCTGATCTCACCACACTCTGAGATCTTGCAGAACTTGGAGTCCAGAAACAAAGCCCATCTGGCCTCTCAAACTAGATCCCTGAACGTCCTGCCAAGGATCACTCACAGAGCAGACCTTTACCTGTTTCACGCAGTGAGACCTCCCTCCTGCCACCTTCTATGGACCTTGCGGGGACATGTGCCTGGCCTTCATCCCAGACTTCCCCGAAACCAACAGCTCAGTTGTTCTGGACACTGCCTCACTGCTAGGACCTGTTCAGACCTCCTACCTCACCTAGTCTCTGGGAAGCGGTTGTCTGCCGTTCTCTGAACGGCCTGTTCTGACAGGAATGGTCCGAGGCCCGATAGGAAACAAAAATATGCACAGGACGTGATTCACACCTTCCAGAAGCTTTTACTCCAGGAAGGAAGCTGAGAAAAGTACAACTACAGTAAGAGTAAGTACTTAAGGTTAAAAGAAGCAGAAGAAAGTGGGGCTTCTTCATACTTTTTGTATAATATTTAAGTAAGCCATTAAAGGATAAAGATGATTTTGATACAATGAGATTGAATAGCTGAAATGTGGAAAAAAGGCATGTAAAGCAGGGAGAAAAGCATAAAGATAGAGCAGAGAAGCCAGAAAGGACACAAGACTTATCAAAAAAATGGTAAGTTGTTAGAAGTGACTGAAGTGTAAGGAAATATATAGGAAAGGAACCTAGAGAGGTGGGTCAGGATCAGGCTAAAGGCACAGGCCCCAGTATGGAGTCATTACAGATTGGTGACCCAGGAAATATGAAAGAGTATGTGGTCATTCCTTTACTCTCATATTCTGCAATTAATAAACCCTGAAATATTTTTAAAGCATAAAGCTGGGTTTTTGTTTTGACGTGGAATGCAATCCCCCCAGACTCAGGGTAATCTAAATATCTGACAGTGGCAACCCAAAGTGTTTTGTAACTGTGTACAGTTGGCAAATAAACTTGGCAACTATGAGCAAAAAAGAGAAGACCCTCATGTGGCCATCTGTTGACTGAAAATCCACCTTCCTTCCCTGAGCAACCAATAGAAGAAGGGCTTGCTGAGCAGCAGTTATATCTATCATGAATTAATAGTCAAACATTAGAGATAATGTGGGTTTTTAGAAAACTAGCGCATAAATCTAAACAACATGTATGTACCAGCTTAGTTTTAATGTATAAATTGAACACACTAATCAACTATGCAACCTATACACTTACAGGTAATTTTACAATATAGAAAAATCTGAGAATAATCTTTCCAAATTAGTGAACATTATAGAAAGTTATTTCCCCATCTTCCTTTCTCACATTTTCTGTATCCTACTCTCCTTTTCATTTTTAAAAGGTTTCTTTTCTTCCTCCTACTTTATCCTGGCCATTGTATCTCCCCTCCTGCAATTGCCACTGCTGTCCAGGTTTTCCTTTCTCACTCCTGCTAACGCTCCCTTCCTTAGTTGTAGCCGTTTCTGCTCACTTTCAGCTACCTGCCAACTCCCCCCCAAATTTGGCCTGTGAATTGGTGGGACCAAATAGGAAACTAGGGAGAAAAATAAAGGAAGAAGAAAAGGAAGGATCGTAAAAGGGACATAATCACAGAATCATTCCTCTTGCAGCTGCTGGAGGACTCTAGAGATCAGATGGTTTATGTTCTGTATTCAAGAAAGCACCCTTCCCAAGTTCCGAGAAGACTCACCTTGATTGAAACTGAGCTCAATACCAAATGTCTACGGTCAACCGGATCATCTTTCTAACATTCTCAACATGCACATGCAGATACCCCACAAAGTTCACGAGTTGGAAAATGTGTGAACACCGACATTCTGAAGATGCCAGCCCGCCGCACTAGCAAAAAGGGCCTAGGAATGGTAGCACTGCGCTGTGTGGGGCCACACACTGGGAGACAAAGTCCCCACATTCCCTAATTGGACATCATTAGTGCGTCATTGCAGCCCACGCTTCGTTTTACTATCTGAACCATTAATCTCACTATCGATGCTCTCCCCACGCCAGAAACTCGGCTCTTAAACTGAGCTGCACAGATATATTAACGTAGCTCACAATAAGTGTCAGACTCTGTGTTTGGCATTTGAAAAGATATAAAAATGAACCTGGCCTTAATCCAGGATTTCAAAATCTTCTGACTGTGTCAAGCTGCCTCTTCCTGTAACAAATAAAAAGGAAAGTGCAGGGATGGTCATAAACAAAAAGGGTCTATATTGTTTATAAACTCATTTTTAAAAAAGAGGGAAAAAAATCACCAATAGAAAGTAGTTTTTAAATTACCAAACAGGCTTTTTTGAATAAAGAGCATTATTTGCTTGCAGACGCCTGTATCTATTGACAGGAAGACAAGTTAGAAAGGGCTCAAGTACCAGTCACTTGTTATCAAAGTCCCAAATGGAAATGAGACAGTCATAGGGAAAGGAACAGGTTATTCATCAGAATGTTCTAGAACCCTTTCCAGCACGGCCAGATACGCAACACAGAAAGGCTGGTGCAATCAAGCTGTGGAACTAGACAGAGAACCACAGGTAGGTCTCAGGCAATGGTAGCTGGAGGCAAAAACTCTCTGTGGCAAGGCAAAAAAAACCTCAGGATCAAGGGAAGTGATAAGCGTTCACACCCCACTGAGAAATACTGAAAAAATGCCAAAAATGGTGAGAACAGCACATAACATACACAGCACACTAACCAGGGACTGTTTGGTTGGGATGGAACTAAAACTGACACATAGATGTAGTATTTTCTCCTCAACTCACCTGAAGTGCACTTTTCTCTCCTGTTATTACTCAACTGTTAATTATGAAATAGTTACGCTTCTTTATTTAATAATTACAATTGATCTATAATAGTACTTCCATAACACCTATCCATGTTTTGAGCTGAAATATTGATCACATTTGCTTAAGAGCTGATTATTAGGCATAAGCTACTCCAAAGGGCTCCTCACTCCCAGTCAGAAATGTGAGATGTGGGAAAGAACTCTCATTTAAAATATATACATATATATATATATGTGGTATGTCTTGGTGTGGCCTGAAGAACATCCATCTACATTGGCATTATCTGCACTGCTTATTTAAAATGCAGGTTCCCATCAAAGCAATAGCTCCCAAAATCTGCATATAAAAATCATCAGGGTACTTGCTTTAAAATGCCAATGCTCATCCATTGTTCATCCAATGCTTATCCAAATCAGAACTCTGACCCAGGCACTCCTGAGGACCACAATCTGAGAACACACTAATAGGACAAATGCTTCGAAAACATAACTTATCCTGGTGATGGCAAAAAGGTCACAAATATATTCTTGAACAGCTACACAAGTTTCATTTAACCACTTCCGTACGAGTGTTGACTATAGTCGACAGCCACAGATGAACGCGCACAGAGACTTCAGCGGACAGCCGTGATATGACTTTTCTAATTTTTCATTTATCAAAATAAAATTGTGAACATTTAAAAATAACGTAATGAAAACATATATGTATACATTACCTATTCTGATTTACATTACAAGTAAAGCTGCCTGTAAAGTAAAACAAGTTTTCAGTGCTTTCAAGCTTTCCTCATCACACAAGAGCAAAACGGATCCGTCGTCAATGCACAGCACAGACTATCGTGCGGACTGTGAGTGCAGCTGTGGGCAGGCAAGGTTTCACAGCCGGTGAGCGCCATACCAAAGTAGTTAAATTATTTTCAACATACAAAAAGATATAACTATTTCAAGGAATTATGACATAAATCCTTTAGGATTGACTTGATTGATTTCTACTCATTCTACTTTGCAAGAAAGGATTGTCACTGAAACAGTGACAAACCAGAACCAACTTCTAAGAGAAAGGCATGGCTACACAGATCAAGGAACCTAAGCCACTCGTGATCTCTGAATCATAACAGGAGGAGAAAAATTAGAGAAAGAAAATGGTCAGCAGGGCCGACAAACATTTCAAGCACACAAGAAGCAACGGGAGCATATATTATTTTCAATATACTAAAATACTAACAAGCAACAAGGAAGCCTGGCTCTTGTGAATCAAGGTATCTAATATAAGGGAATACGTATTTATGAAATATTGATCACCCATGAACTTTCTGGCCTTTCCTATCCTATTTACTTACTCTAAGTAAGGGCTCCTTCCTAAGACTCACTTCCACTTTGGTAATTTTTTCTCTCTGATTCTATTTCAAAGAAAAGACATAAAATATGCCCCAATGCTCCTCATTTCAGGGCCAACAGAAACGCTTCACCAACTGAGGCATTCAAATATGCACTATTAGGCACTCCAATATCTGCCGACTTGGTTGGGTGTTCAAGGCCCTGACGTGGACAATCAGAAGTACAAATGCTGTCACTATCAGCAAATCTTTACTGAGCATGTACCATAAACAAAGCAAGATTCTGCTAACTCAGAAGTGAAAAAATAAAATAAAACACTGTGCCTCCTGTCAAGAACATTACTAAACTAACACAAAGGCAATACTGCTGTCATAAGACAACAAAAAAAAAAAGGAACCTGAAATGAAACAAAGAAACACGGAATCTAGTGGAACGTGGATTAACAAGTCTATATCCTTGGGTTTTAGTTTATTCTCACACTAAATAAAAAGACCAGTTTCGACAATCTATAAATTTCCTTCCAGTTCTGAAAGTATATGATTTAGTTTAGTGGATTAGTTACTTAAGATGTCCTAACAGAAACTACAAGATGACTGTGGTAAATGGAAAACCTGACGTAGGAACAGCTGCTTTACGGGAACAATGGAAATAATAACTGTACACTACATACATACAGGATGACTTGGGCGCCTTTATCTCTCAGACGCAACCCCTGCACAATCCTCACATCTGCTGTTAAGACCAACAATATCAGAAATTTGATAGTCTTTTGTATGGTGAAAAACATAAATGGAAAAGTATAGTTTTTCCTGTTAAATTTTAAGTGTGTGATTAGAAGTAGGGATGAGGTCATCAGAGTACCCTTATAAGACTAGGAAAAGAGACATAGGGACACACAGGAAGAACCTGTGTGACAGAGGCAGGCAACAGAACGACACGTCCATCAGCCACGGAAAAACAAGGACAGCCTCCAACACCTGGAGCTGAGACAAAGGCGTGAGACACGTTTTCCCGTCAGAGAAAACACGGCACTGTCGACGCCTTGATTTCTGACTTATGGCCTTCAGAACTGTGAGAGAATAAATTTCTGTTGTTTGTTTTAACCTACCCAGATTGCAGTAATTCGTAGTAGCTGTCCTGGGAAACTAACACGGGCATACTTCATTGCATTATGCTTTGCTTTACTGCACTTCACAGGTATTGTATCCTTCACAAATTAAAAGTTTGTGGCAGGCCGGGCGCGGTGGCTCAAGCCTGTAATCCTAGCTCTCTGGGAGGCCGAGATGGGCGGATCCTTTGAGCTCAGGAGTTCAAGACCAGCCTGAGCAAGAGCGAGACCCCATCTCTACTATAAATAGAAAGAAATTAATTGGCCAACTAATATATATATAGGAAAAATTAGCCGGGCATGGTGGCATATGCCTGTAGTCCCAGCTACTCGGGAGGCTGAGGCAGCAGGATTGCTTGAGCCCAGGAGTTTGAGGTTGCTGTGAGCTAGGCTGACGCCACGGCACTCACTCTAGCCTGGGCAATAAAGTGAGACTCTGTCTCAAAAAAAAAAAAAAAAAGTTTGTGGCAACCCTACGTCGAGTTAAGTCTATGAGTATCATTTTTCCAACAGAATGTGCTGATTCTGCCTCTGTGTCACATTTTGGTAATTCTCACAATATTTCAAACTCTATTACGGTGATCTTGGACCAGTGATCTTTGATGCTCCTGTCGTAACTGTTTTGCGATTCCATAAACTGCACCTATATAAGATGATGAACTTAACTGATGAACTTAAATGTGTTTTCCAACTGTCCACTGACTTCCCCCTCGCCCCCTCTCCTTGGCTTGCCCTGTTCGTGAGACACAGCAATATTGAAATTAGGCCAACTAATAACCCTACAACAGCCTCTAAGTGCTCAAGTGAAAGGAAGAGTTGCATTTTCTCACTGTAAATAAAAACCTAGAAATGATGAAGCTTAGTGAGGAAGGCATATCAAAAGCCAAGACAGGCCAAGAGCCAGGCCTCACATGCCAATTAGCCAAGCTGTGAATGCAAAGAAAAAGTTCTTGAAGGAAATTAAAAGTGCTACTCCAAAATAGAACATGGTTAGTGGTTGTTGAAGCTAGGTGCAGGTTTACTACACTATTTTATTTTAGATATGTTTAAAATTTTCTGTGATAAATAAAACATTTGCATAAAAAGACAAAAAAGGGCCAATTATCATGGTTCACACTTGTAATCCCAGACTGAGGAGGCAGGATTGCTTGAGACTGGGAGTTTGAGACCAGCTTGAGCAACGTAACAAGACCTTGTCCCTATAGAAAATAAAAAAGAATTAGCCAGGCAGGGACCACTAGCTATAGTAGCTGTAGTAGCTACTTGGGAGGCTGAGACTAGAGGACTACTTGAGCCCAGGAGTTCAAGGCTGCAGTGAGCTATGATCAACCACTGCACTCCAGCCTAGGCAACAGAGCAAGACCCCATCTTGGGGAAAAAAGAAAAGAAAAGAAAGACATTTAAAAAATGAAAATACAGAAAAGAATGCTACTCCAGTGAACACACGAATGGTAAGAAAGCAAAACAGCCTTATTGCTGAGATGGAGAAAGTCTGAGTGATCTGGATAGAAGGTCAAACCAGCCACAACATTCCCTTAAGCCAAACCCTAATCCAGAGCAAGGCTCTAACTCTTTTCAATTCTATGAAGGCTGAGAGAGAGGAGGAAGCTACAGAAAAAAAGTTTCAAGCTAGCAGTAGTTGATTCATAAAGTTTACAGAAAGAAGCCATTTCCAAAACATAAAAGTACAAGGTGACGTATGCAACAACTGCTGAGGAAGATCTAGCTAAGATCACTGATGAAAGTAGCTACACTAAACAACAGATTTTCAACGTAAATGAAACAGCCTTCTATTACAAGAAAATGTTATCTAGGACTTTCATAGCTAGAAAAGAGAAGTCGACGCCTGGCTTCAAAGGATAGGCTGACTCTCGTGTTAGGGGCTAACACAGCTAGTGACTTTCAGTTGAAGCCAGTGCTCATTTTACCATTCTGAAAATCTGAGGGCCCTTAAGAATTATGATAAATCTACATCGCCTGTGCTCTATAAATGGAACAACAAAACCTGGATGACAGCAGGTATCTTTACAGCACAGTTCTGTAAATATTCTAAGTCCACTGTTAAGATCTACTGCTCAGAAAACGATTCCCTTCAAAATGTCACTGCTCGTTGACAAGGGACCTAGTCACCAAGAGCTGTCACTGAGATGCACAAGGAAACTAAAGCTTTCATGCCTGCTAACACAACATCCATTCCACAGACCACGGACCAAGGAGTAATTTTGACTTTTCAAGGCTTATAGTCTAAGAAACACATCTCATAAAACTACAGCTTCCGTGGGTTAGTGATGTCTCTGATGGATCTGGGCAAAGTAAACTAAAAACCTTCTGAAAAGGATTCCCCATTCTAGATGCCATTAAGAATATTTGTGATTCATGGGAGGTGGTCAAAATATTAACATTAACAGGAGTTTGGAAGAAGTTGATTCCAACCCTCATGGACGACTGAGAGGTTCAAGACCTCAGCGGAGGAAGTCACTGCAAGCATGCTAGAAACGGCAAGAGAACTAGACTCAGAAGTGAATCTGAAGAGGTGACTGAACTGTTGCAAGCTCATGATATACCTCCAACGGATGGAGAGTTGCCTGTTATGGGTGAGCAAAGAAAGTGGTTTCTTGAGATGGAACCTGCTCCTGGTGAAGATGCTGTGAACATGGTTGAAATGACCACAAAGAATTTAGAATATTATATACACTGAGTTGCTAAAACAGCAGCAGGGTTTGAGAGGGCTGACTCCAATTCTGAAAGACATTCTACTGTTGGTAAAATGCTATCAAACAATATCACATACTCAGAGAAATCTCTGGTGAAAGGAAGAGCCAATCAATGTGGTGAGTTTCACTGTTGTCTTATTTAAGACACTGCCACAGCTGCTCTAACCTTCAGCTAACACCACCCTGGTCAGTCAGCACCATCGACATCCAGCCAGACCCTCCACCAGCAAAAACACTATGACTCACTGAAGGCTCAGATGATCATTAGCACTTTTTAGCAATAAAGTATTTTTTAATTAAGGTATGTACTTTGGTTTTTAGACATAATGCTATTGTATACTTAACAGACTACAGTATAGTATAAACATAACTTTTTAAAATTTTTTTATTTTTAATTATTATGGGTACATACACTTGTATATCTTTATAGGGTACTTGTGATGTTTTGATACAGGCACAAAATGTGAACTAATCAAATCAAGGAAAATGGGGTGTCCATTACCCCGGGTATGTATCACTGATTTGTGTTAGGAACATTTGTGTTCCTAACATAACTTGTATATGTGCTGGGAAACCAAGAAATTCATGTGACTCACTTTATTGGGATATTCACTTTATTGTGGTGGTCTAGAATCAAACCTGCAGTACCCAAAGTATGCCTGTATAAGGGTGAAGAGCCAGGGCCCAGAGCACCCATTTCCTAATAACAGGCTGGGCATGGTTCTGGGGCCCCCAAATAACAGCATCTTCTTTATTGCAGCTGTATCTTGATCGGGACAGGGGCTGTGTGGTCCACATCCCTTGGTGGCCGGGGACTGGGACACTTTGCTGGAAACTCAAACTCCCTCATGATCATCAAATATTATTAAATACTCTAAAACAAATTTATTCCTACTTTAAAAAAAAAGTGATTAGAGATGTCAATGGGAGAACCATCTAATAAAAGACAATCTTTTATCAACAGTTGATATATTAAATATTCAAAGTTAAGTCAAAATAACAACGTGAAGTTGAAAATAGTATGTCACTCAACAATAAAAATATTTATCAAATGTAAAAAAACTTACTAAAACTATTTTACATATATTTTGAAAATGGAAAGAAATGGCAGTTTTCACTGAATACCATGCCTGCCACCTTACTATTCTACACATTTTAACACCAAAGAAGAAAATAAAGAAAGTAAATCTGTAGGTTGCCATGAGAAAGGAGAATAAATTTCTTCCCATAAAACTAATCCATCAAAAAAATTCTTCTTGTATAATATCTTTTAATTTACATGTATTTGTTGACTAACAAACCATGCCTAGAAATAAACTAAATAAGGGCATACTATTTGCCTAAAATAAATTACCTATTCTAGGTTTCTTTATGACAGTATGCAAACATGTCATATTATTTTACTACATGGTCTAGCAGTTAGATATAAAGGCAATGGAGATTAGAAATTCACTATATTTTGGAAATATTAATAATTTTTCATAAACATATCCAATATTCCCTATCATAATATAATAAAGGATATATGGCTTTGTTATAGTTATAACCACAATAAAAATTATAGTAATTTGCTTAGGTAAATATGAAAATATGGGGAAAATATTTCAACAATAAAAAAAGAAACACTTTCTAGTAAGCATACTAGAAAGAACATTTTTAATCTTGCCGTTTTTGAATCAGTATTCAAAGACCTTTTTGCAACTCCTAGTTTTTGTAGTCTGGACTATAATCTGCCCCACCCACCCTAAGCTCTTATGGTTTTTTCTACCTGAGGAACTAAGGATTGCTGCCTCTTCCCACTCTCCAAAAAATATTCATAATAAATCTGTTTCCCTCAAAGGAAAAAAAAAAAAAAAAAAAGACAAAAAAATATTCATAAAAACACTAACTCAAATGTGGGAACCATTAATTGATGCCTATGGAAATCACAAGGGCAAAAAGAGAAAGGAGAATTCAAGCAGAGAAAGCAGAAATGGCAGAACTAGGAAGCAGCCTGTTCAGACAAAACTGGGCCAAACTAGAGTAGATGACAGGGCCTGTCATCTGATGAAACTGATAACTGGAGATGTGCTCCCCACCGCAAAGGTCCTAAGAATAAAGAAACAGGTGAAATGAAACTAACACGCACTGGGCCTGCTACCGTACATTTACAAAGATGTTTTCATTCACTCCTTAAGCAACCTTACATGAGCTGGGAAAACTATAGTCTGAACAAAGTAACTCAACCAAGGTCATAAAGTAGATGACAAACCTAGGACTTCGTGCCTAGTCTTTTTCACATTTTGGGAAACACAAATAATTTTAATATATGTGCAGCATGGTCAGATAAGGAGAAGAGGCTGCTTGTAGCTGGTGAGAACCAGCCAGGAAGCTCTGAATACTCCAGGTCCCACCTGGCCTCCCTGAGGGTTGAAGGGTTAAAACTCCAGCACACCCAGAACCTACTCCTGACTAGGACTGAGAAATTCTACTGTGTAATTTCAAAGCTGTTGCATTTTCCATTCTACTCTACTGCTTTTCGGTAGCTATACCCAGGTAAGCCTACAGCTAATTCTTCTTACAGCACAGGGAGGAGTTACCCTTCCCCCAAGGCACACACACCTTGACTGCAGGCCCTCTTCCAAAGCACAGGCCATTTCTAGTATTTTTTTTTTTTTTACTGGAAAAAATAATTTTTTCACTGGGGAAAAAGTATTTTTTGAAAGACTAAATCAATTTTTCTGAAAAAGAAAAAATGTGCCCACCATCTTGCTCATGCCAAAAATTCCCTCTAAAGGCAACAAAGACAATCATACCAGTAGGCTTAAAATGAAAACTACCAGATAAAGAAACTAGATAAAGAAACTCACTCTTATTAGGGTATTAGGGTATTAGTCAAGCAAGTAATGATAAACGACTGACATCAAAGTCCACCACAGGGTTTTGTGATAAGGAGGCCTGAGAGAGGTGCACATTCTTTCAATGTCACAAGATAGGAGTAGATTCCCCAGACTGAATAGTGGAAAAACCTGAAATGGTAGATAATCCTAAAAGAGGTTGATACGTTTATGAACTCTGAAATGAAACACAAAATTTGGGAATGTACAGCCAGGCATCATTCTGAGGGGACTGGGAAAGACCGATACATTATCACAAGGGTCTAAGGACCAAAAAATTATAAAATACTCTTGTGGAAAATTCCATACGCACCCAAACACCAGTAGCCTAGAACAGGGTCCTCAAACTTTTTAAACAGGAGGCCAGTTTACTGTCCCTCAGACCGCTGGAGGCCCGTTGGAGAGCGCGGCGCACATTCCACACATGCGCACTGTGGGCCCGGGACGAGTGGGCTGCAAAGCAGGACAGGCAGCGGTGGCAACTGCGGGCCCCGTGTGGCCCGAGGGCCGTAGTTTGAGGACACCTGGCCTACAATCATATTTAGACCTTTCGGTATAGTCTTCAGAGCAGAGGTGGGCCACAAGCTTATTTGTATAAGCAAAGTTTTATTTGAATAAACCTATGCCCACGTGGTCAGAGTTACAACGGCAGCAGCTGAAACCATATGGTTCATGGTGCCAGAAATAATTACTACATGGCCCGTTAGAGAAAAAGTTTTGTGAAACCTCTTCCATACAAAAACAGCCTGGAATGAAAAAGGAGCCCTTAACTACTAGCAACAGAAGACCAGTGGCAAGATTTATAAAAAGGCTTATTTCTATTATATAACAGAAAACATATATTTTAAAAGTTTTATAGGCCACTTAATAAGTTTAGTTCATTTACACATTGTTGTTGAACACTGTGGATAGCTGTATCACTACAAAATAGCTCACTGTATAAGCTCGTTACAAAAATAGAATGACAGAGCTGCTATTTTGACAAAGTTTTAAAAAGTTATCCTGCTCAAAAATATTAAGGAATGCTTCATGATCATTTGTGCTTCTCATTCCCACTGCCCACTAAAAACCGTGAAACACATTGTTTTCTTTAGAATGAAAAATATTAATATTTTTGTGAAAATATATAACACAGAGATAATCAAACTACTAATTATCAAAAGAGAAATCAGCAGTTCAGAAGTTTTATAACTCGGAGATTAAATGATCTAAGTTTGAAAATTCTAAACTGCCATTATTATATCCTACGAATGCATATATTTGATTACAATTATGTAACTAAATATTATTCATCTATATTCCCTATAAAAATGGGGGGAGAGTTAAACTGGAACCATCTCAAAAGGGTAAAGAAACACTTCTTAAAACATCTTGGTATAAATTTATGGGAATGCTGATAAATAAATCACTGGTAAAGCAACTCAGAGCAAATAGTAATCATGTATGTCATTTCCAAGACACAGTCAAGCACTGCATTAAGTCTGCTACCGTGTTTTATAGATGATGCACTGAAATACCTACCATCATAAGCCCCCAACAAATATTTGAAGGGACTTTAGTTTGATTGAAACCAGGAATGGGGACAGAGTGCTGCTTTGTGCAGCTGCAGCTACACTACACATTTTTTAAATACCAAAGCCTATTTTTAAAATAATAATGGCAAAAAGAAACAAAACCTGAAAGGAATTTTGGAATTTATTACCTAATTAAGCAACTTCTTTCTCAAAACTGCAATAAATAATCACTATTCTCTCCTGTCCAGATGCCCTGAATAGTGACTGCATTAGTAATGCTATAGAGATACATTTTAAAACATCAGATAGTTCCTAGGAAAAATAGTGTTTGGTTTTATAAACACGGTAAAAGTCTCTAATGATATCTCAGACCACAAATTTAAGTGGAAAAACAGGAATCTACATCCCAGTAAATGCACAATAGCTGAGGAGAAAATAATACTTCTATGTTTGTGGTAAGTCAGAGCCCAAAACTGTCCACTGCAACCCCCAGGAAGATTTAGGGGTGGGGGCTGTGAGATTAAACACTTACTTACACAAACTGTAACAGCGCTGCACTTCTGTTTAAAAGCTACAATGTAGATTTTTACTTTATTAATCAGGCTTGTGAGTTACAGAGGCATCCTCCTCCCCTCCTCCACTAGCACGCTGCCATCATGCCTCATTCCAGAAGTGCTTCCCTCCTTCTTGGAGTCAGCGCTGTCTTATTACCGGGCTGGGAACGGAACTCCCGAAATCGTCCAGCCGGGAAAACGTGGGAGGGAGGAGAGAAACGGAGGGCATCATCTCCATCAGGTAACACAGGTACGATCTCAGTAAATAAACCCGAATGGGAGTTCAGACGATAAAATGAGTCTGCCTGTGCCCTGGAAATAAAGTTACAGTCCTTACTTGCTAAACTGACAAGACTTCAACCGTGAGAAGATTCCCAGGCAGATCTGAAAACGCCTGACGACGTAGGTGCCGGCGTGTCTTGGTCCCCGTGTTCAGGTCATCTCGGAGCAAGACCCGGTGGGTCGCTCGGCCTCGATTTACCCGCCGACCAACTTCGTCTCTCGTCCGCTGTCAACTCTCGGCGGAAGAGGTGAGTAAGCTCGAGTGCAGCTGAATCGCGGACCGAGACACTCGGGGCGGCTCAGAGGAACCCGGGCCCCCTCCCCTGCGTGACTGCGCATTCGCCTCACCAGGCTGCGCCTCCGCCCGGCGTCCCTCCGCGGACATCCCCGCGGGAGGAACTCGCTCCGCGCTCCACGCCCGCAGCCGGGGTAGGAAGTACCCGCCCCCCGGAGCGGCGTCCTCGCAGCCCATTGGCTGGGGAGGCCGCCACTCCTCCGCAGGGCGGGGTCTCCCGCCGCCGGGCGGATCTCAGGCCGGCACCTCCAGGAGGGTCTCCCGGCTCCCGGAGGCCGCCGCCCCGCTTCGAGCGAGCACCCAGCCTCCCCGCAGGGCTCCTCTGCTAACTTCTCACTTCGCGGGCCGTCCCCTCTCTGCCCTTTTGACCCCTCCACGAGGCAAAGCTTCTTCAAAAAGCCCCACTTCTCTCCCACCCCGCGAGCTCGCGCTCTCAGCGCTGCGCCAGAGAGAGGATGCCGCGGGGTCAGGACCGCGGCAAGCTGTGCGCTGGATCTCGCCCAGGGCAGCGGGGGATTCCTTCCTCTGGAAATGAAATGAACTGCTTGAGCTGCGTGTTCGCCGTTTCAACAACGCCGGCCTTCGCCAGGCGGTACGAGACAAGAACGCCCAGCGTCCATCCGGCAGGAGTTGCCCCAACATTACAGGGTTCACTGCATCTCCTGCTTTACTATTTACTGTTTTCGGGGTCTGACTGGCTGTCCCAAACATTCCACAAACTTTCTGAGTGCATGCACGCAAAGCCATTCCTCGACCACACCAGCAGCAGCAGCTCAAGGGCCTAAAGACAGATTGATAACACATATTCTGGGTTTGTTTTTTTTCTTTTCTTTTTTTTTTCCTGTAATGCAACCTGACAAGACATACTGCTGTCGCCTGCAGGGAGTGTGCATCTTCCTGAAACTGCAAATTCCTTGCAGAAGGAATCAGAAATAGTGCCTCTAATTATCATAGGTACGCAATACTCTACAACTTACGGAAACCTGACGTTCTCAACTGCATCCCCGAGCTCAGTCATCTCAAAAGGAAGAGAAAAACCATTTCGTTTCCGTATAACACGTTTCTGGTTTCCAGGTAAGGTCCCCGGAATTGCTCAAGGACAGAAACACACAGCTAACTACAAACTAAGCATACTTTTTAAGATTTTTCCCCAAAAAGGACTACAACCACGCAAGAGCACGATTCAACGGTTGATGCACCATCTCCAAAGGCCTAGAGAGCATGAATAAAAGAGGCGACGAGGTTCTTGAGGTCCCCTCTGCAGCATCCTCCAGGCTGCGTGCGCTTCCTGACACTGCTCTGGAGTCACGTGGCCCCACTTTTCCCCTCCGCGCTCCGGCTGCGTCTCCCTGACTTTGGCCTCAATTTCCAATCTCTTTCTCTTCCACTGCCACCATCACCACCAGTGTTTGCTGCCGCCTCTCAATGCCGGCATTTTATAACCCTGAGTCTCCCTGAAGTGCATCCCCAACACGCCTGTCACGCTCCCCGACTTCCCAGGCCGCTTCGGAGTCACCCCAACTTCCCGGCTCCCACCGCCCACTCTCTCCTCCCCGCGAACTTCACTTCTCCAGGACGGGCCCCGCCGCGTGCTGACAGACAGGCTCAGCCAATCCGCGCGGGATAAATAACCGACGCCGCCAATGAGCGTCGCCGGGAGGCGGGACTTCGCACAAGTTCCTCAGGTCCTGAAACCAGAGACCTGTTGCCGCCGCCGCCGCCGCGGCCGCCGCGGCCGCGAGTTTCTTAGTTACCGCGGCGGCCTCGGGCCACCAGAGCCGCGGCCGGGCGTGCGCTCCCCGCCGCCCGCCCCCACCGAAACCCCGCCGGCTCGAGCGCGGCGCGCCCCGCCCCACCTGCCCCGGGCCGGGGAGTTCCCGGAGGCCGCCCCGCGCGGTGCCGAAGGCCGTCATCTCGCCGCCCGGCTCCCGCCCCCGACTCACCAGGAAGTCGGGAGTTTTCCGTTCTCCCGCCCGCGAGGCACCGGGGCAGGCGGGCGGGCGGGCGAGGCTCGGCCCGGAGCCGCCGCGCAAAGGCTCGCTGGGGTCCGGGGGCTGCGGCTACGAGGCCCGGAGCCGACCGGCCACCTCCCGCCGCGCCGCCGCCCCCGCGGACGCTGCAGGCGCGGGCTCCCACCCTGCGCTCGGCCAGGCGCGTCCCGAGTGCGAGCCTAGCGGCGGCCCATCCTCCGCGGCGCCGCCGTCAGGAGGGTAAACATCCCGGCATCCCCGGCAGGGGGCGTGGCGGCCGCCGGCCCCGCCCCGCGCCCCGCGCCCCGCCCCCGCCCTCCTCGGCGCGCCGGGCCGCGCGCGGGTCCCGCTCTCCTCAGCTCAGCCGGCCGCGCGCGGGTCCCGGTCTCCACGGCGCGCCCGGCCGCGCGGAGCCGGCGACTTCCTCTCAGGAACCGGCGACGACGTCCTCACGGGAGCCGGCGCGGCTGTGGGGCAGCCCCGGGAGCTCCCCGCTTCCTTCCCGCCGTCCTTCCGCCCCCTCAGACCGAGTTCCCGCCTCGGCGCGGGCCGGCCGCGTGCTTAAGAAAGCGCTTTCCCTTCACGTGCGGTTACGCGCTCCCATCTGCGAGTGGTGAGCGCGCCTGGGGACCGTCCCGTTCTCCTCGCCGCTGCGTCTCGACCCCATCCTCCTCCTCCTCCTCTCTCAGGCGGTTCAACCCACGTCTCCTGTGCGTGCAGGAAAACGCATAAGAAAGAGGCGTTTTTCCTGCAGACCTTGTGTGTATAAAGTGAGGGCCCCAGAATAGGCGACGGTGGCTCGTAGGGCGTTCCGCAAGGTGAACTACCCGGTTTGGGACAGAGAATCTTTGAAATAAATAAATTACATGTGCATGTAATAATGCAATATAATGCATATAACCAATATTGCAGAAGGGCTGCCCAGCTGCAGCTGAACAGCAGTGCGGCGTTGCAAAGGCCGGGAAGACCGTCAGAAGTGAAGCTGCTGCACTTTCCCTCTCTGTGTAAATGTTTCATTTCCTTTGCGGTGCACGGGGGAAGGCTGTCGTTCCCAGCCACCAGCCTGCCTGCCGGCCTGGAGCAAACGCTGACGGAAAAGCAGAGAGGTCTGGCCAAACAGGCTCCGGTCCAGGAATCGTTATCTCAGAATCCAGCTTTCACTGCTCTGCTGTTGCTCTCCCCGCCACGCTTGCTCCAAAAATGCTCGTTTGGCCTCAAGAAACGCATTCATTACAACCCTTTGTAAAAAGCACTTAGTGCTTATTATGTTCCTAACTGCTGTGCAATGCATGCCATGAACTGTCAGATTAACTTTGCTGTAGATGGTATTTGGTTATTGCACTTAGAACGCCTCGGTTGCCACCGAGTTTTCGTGTTTTGTTATCCAGACAGCTTTGTTGGCCCCACACAATTAAAAATTAGAGATCATTTTGATTATGGAAACCATTTTTTTTTTTTTTTTTCTTGAAAGGCTAACCTAGTTAGACCAGAGGTGACGTGTAGCAGGTTTGGTGTAACTGCAATTTCTCTGTAGGGAGAAAAGCTTGCTAGGAAAAAAAAAAAAAAAGTTTTCCTGAAGAAGGATGATGAAGTAATATTAAAAATAATTCTCCTTTGAAAGAGATACCTAGCCAGTAGGGTAGACCAGAAAGGTCTAGCCTCCTTGACTCAAGCGAAGTGCTGGCAACAGGTGTATTTAAAAAGCTACTAGTGATTTTGGCAGCCACTGAATTTGGCAGCTCGATGGTGATGAGGCTTAGTCAAGCTGTTGAAATGTCTGGACTAAACTGGGCCAAGAGGAGGAAGTCAAAGTGCAGACTGCAGACAACCCGAGAGAGATCACTTTTCTCTGGCCCTGGCTGTGGTCCCTCTACAGTGTCAGAAAATAAATCTTCGTCTTGCTTTGGAAATGCCCATGAAAAATATTAGAAAGTTTCTTTTTCACCTCTAATGGCCCCTTGCATTTAATTGTAAATGGATCATGAACTTCCCATTAGAACAGTAAAATCAGCCTTAGTTTTATCCTCACGTCAAATCCCTAGAATTCAAAATCACAGAAGAACAACTCTGCTATGTCCCAATTATCTACTTACGGTATTTTGAGAATACAGTTCATGGTTAAAAATAGTGGCATACCGACAGTGGCTTTTCCTATTTTTGTAGTAGTTATAAAACCAAGGAAACGTTTTCAATACAGCGCATATATTGTTTAATGTAGGGAAACGTAATATATTGGTTGCAAAATAGGAAAGAAACCGTACCAACTAGCAGGCTGTGTTTATACCATGAATTCCTTTGGTCAGCACAATACAACTGAATATCTCTTGCCTCTCAGTATAAAAGCCAAAGGGCTGGTTTGCAGTGGGCAATAAGTCACAGCAATGAAGGAAATATGTTGAGAAATTATTTCCCTTTTCATTCTTGTACACCTCATCCTTGATGTGGAGCCAACCTGTTAAGCCATGTCGAATAATTTCCTCAGCAATGATGGCATTTTCAATCACGGGTGTTCCCTGTCACCGCTCCTTTATGCTAACAGCTATGGTGCTCTAGCCAGCAAATCTCAATGACAATTTTTTAAATTGCAGGTGTCTTTGGAATATGTTTTATGTGAACATATGTCTACCTAGAAAAGCAATATGGAAAATATCCCGTGATTTCATAAAGCTAAACGCAAAGATCTCGAGTCCTGTGTAATTTCCCTGGTCTTTCTCTAACTACCATCTTCTGTGCTCCTGGGTTCCATTTTGTAGCACTCCAAATCCAGTCAGTCTGAGCATTAGAAGCAACTGTTTTATTCCCAACAAGAAAGAAAATGGAAGATAAAAGTTATTTGGGTTTACTTTTAGTATTTCTTCATAGTTAAAATTGAGAGGCTACTCTTCAGCTACAGAGCCAAAAGTATATCCCCAATACATCCATACGAGAAGTGAAAAGTTACATTTAGTATTGTTTTCATCTTTCTCACCCTTTTTTTTTTTTGATACTTCAGCCTTTATTGATTAAAACATCTCTTTAATCTTTTTTTTTTCCCCCAGCTGACCTACTTCATGGCAGAAGTGCACTTTAAAATACCTGAGTAATTATTTCTTCAGCAGTTCAATTGTAGTGTTAATGTTCAATCTATTAGTATTTGGAAATACAGGATGTGGGTAAAACCTGATTTGGAATCACGCCATGTTAAATCCAAAGATACATATACTGAAAGCAGGCACTACACTATGTATAATGAGAAGCCTGGTTAATCATAAACAGCCTCGGCTGGGCGCGGTGGCTCACACCTGTAATCCTAGCTCTCTGGGAGGCCGAGGCGGGTGGATTGCTCGAGGTCAGGAGTTTGAAACCAACCTGAGCAAGAGCCAGACCCCGTCTCTACTATAAATAGAAAGAAATTGGCCAACTAATATATACAGAAAAATAAATTAGCCGGGCATGATGGCGCATGCCTGTAGTCCCAGCTACTAGGGAGGCTGAGGCAGCAGGATCGCTTGAGCCCAGGAGTTTGAGGTTGCTGTGAGCTAGGCTGATGCCATGGCACTCACTCTAGCCTGGGCAACACAGTGAGACTCTGTCTCAAAAAAAAATAAAATAATAATCATAAACAGCCTCAACATCCTCCATAACTCTGCCACTGAATTTACCATTGGGTAACATGCAAATTATAGAGACATTTTATTGTTTAAATCGCTCTGTCATAATAGCTTTTCCATGCAAAAGTCAGCATTATGCAGAGTAAGGGCACCTGGAACAACACTTTCCAAAACAGGCACAGTGTCATTTCCAAAGCTTGAGAAATTGGGGGGGAAATCAAGAGATGTACTTAAAAACTGGGAGAAGTGCTGGCTCTTCCTTAAAAGTAAGGGCAAGAACCTTTAAATTCATAAGCCATTCAGAAGGCAAACCAATATTTATCTATCGGCTTATGGAATGATCTGTTCTTTGAAAGGGTAGAAGACAAACAGTAAAATGTCACCCCATGGAAACAGCAAACAATCCTAATTAGACACCATTGTTACATTTCCCATCAGTGTTATTTATGGCTATGTAACTAATAGGTTTTATTTAATATGTAGAACTTGTAAATTATTTTAAGGGTATTTATATGTATATATAAATAATTGTTTGAATAATTTAGAACTATATACATATAAGACAAATAGATAACAAAAATATTACTTTATTTTCTAAATTAGATGAAATTAATATTTTATTAGGTCTACTCCTAAGTATTATAATCAGTATGTTTTCCTATTTTACAATAGGAAATTGAAAATATCATAATTTACATGATATTTAAATGTAAATATGACTGGAAAAAAATGTGACTCACCTGTCAATGATTAGTTTTAATTTTCTGTTTAAGTTTTTAGAAACACATTTCTATAGTTACTATATAACCAAACCTTTATTATTAATACCTGACTAGTGAGGTTATTGTACTGCCTTGAAATCTAAATATGTAAAGAGATTACACTGAGTCAGAATAATCATACCGTCTGAATCTTTGCTACTGATTGTTCAGCCCCTAAAGGCTAGAATTTGCTCTGTCACATTCAGAAACCTAGTATTTTAACTCCTCTTATGGATAGTCTCTGTATTTCCTTGTTTTATGATTCTTTGAAATTACGTTTACATAAACTATACAGAATTAATTGTCAATAACTTCATTTGTATCTTAACATATGTTGCGACGATCAGTTGCTAAATTAAGAGATTTTCATGCCGTAATGAGGCAGTACCTCATGCATCAGTTCTAGGGACTGGACGGTCCAGCATGGGGTGGAATGGCCGCAGTGTTTTGTCCTTGGGTTTGACCCAGGATGATAGATTGTGATCCGATTCAAAAGAAAAGATGGTAGGACTGAGGCGGTAAGCGGAGACGCCAGATATAACCAACTATATGAGCGTTTTCCAGGTGTCCTGTGACGGCAAGAGGAAAACAAGCTTGCGTACTAATGGACTCACTGTTCTCTTCACCAGTAAAGACAGTGTCTTAATGAAACATGAAAAATTTACAAAAGATATAGCTTAGAATTCACTGTATGAAAGAGTTCCTAAATTTCCAAGACAGGCCTTCAAATAGCCTTCTCTAATAAAATATTAAAATGGAACACAACCCATCTCTATGGCCTGGTTTAAACGTAACCTGACCAGAAGCAAAAAGATGTGCTAGAATCACATAAGCTTACGTACCGTGTTTCCCCGAAAATAAGACCTACCCATAAAATAAGCCCCAGCAGGATTTCCAAGCATTTGTGCAATAGAAGCCCTACCCCTAAAATAAGCCCTAGTGACAGGTGTGGCTACGCAGCGCGTCTACACAACCCATGCATTTCGTCACGGAGCGGGAAAGACGACGAGCAGCCCTTCCTATCTGCCCCATCGTGATAGCTACCATCCCAGAGGTGACCAGAAAGGTGCGGGCAGCCCCACCAACAAGGTCGGCTCCCCCTGTCAGGTCTCGGCCATCCTGTCCGTGCTGCAAGCTGAGGCTTGAAGGGGAAAATAACACATCCCCTGAAAATAAGCCCTGGGGTGTCTTCTGGAGGAAAAATAAATATGAGACCCTGTCTTATTTTCGGGGAGACACAATATCCACCTGTTAGTAGTGGAGCCCCAGGGAAATGTGGAAGTCGGTCAAGGTTACCCTTGCTCCAAGCTCCTTGCCTTGGGTACAAGGCTTCGTTCTCATTGACTACAATGAATTGACTATTAATATTCAGTTTTCTAGTGTTAAGGTTGATAACTGTTAGTACATGTGTTTATTTTTCAGTCTGAAACTTGTAATTAATATGTAGGCTTTCATCCCTTTGGTTCTTAAATGTTTTTTGATCTTGGATATCTCTGTCAAAGTATATGTGATTTTGGGCCAGGCGCGATGGCTCACGCCTGTAATCCTACCACTCTGGGAGGCCAAGGTGGGCGGATTGCTCGAGGTCAGGAGTTTGAGACCAGCCTGAGCAAGAGCGAGACCCTTTTCTATTTTCTACTAAAAATAGAAATTAATTGGCCAACTTATATATATAGAAAAAATTAGCCAGGCATGGTGGCACATGCCTGTAGTTCCAGCCACTCAGGAGGCTGAGGCAGGAGGATCGCTTGAGCCCAGGAGTTTGAGGTTGCTGTGAGCTAGGCTGACGACACAGCACTCACTCTAGCCTATACAACAAAGCGAGACTCTTGTCTCAAAAAAAAAAAAAAGTTATATATGATTTTGGAAATAAGTTACGCATTAAGCCGACTTACGGTGCACCCTATGGGGTAAGTAGGCAGTCAGAAGGGAACAAAAGATAAGCTGCTCTAAGAGGGAATAACAAGATATGGGATATGCTTTAGATTGAGCAGTCCAGGGATGCTTCTCTGAGGCAGTGACATTTAAAGGAAGACCTGAAGGATCTACAGAAACCAGCAAGGCACAGTAACCTGCACAAGGTCCCAAGACAGCTACATCTGTTTTTCCTTCCACATGGAGAAAAGCCTGCAGGAGCTCATGAGTCCGGGAATACAAAGATGTCAGCTCAGTGGCTTCTTTTTTATTAACTTGGAAGCAGCCAAATTACTGTTGAACTAATAAATAAGTTTCCATCTGGGAAAAGCAAAGTTGGAAAAGTTTTCTGCCAAGAAACTCTCAGAATTATGCCTATGCTTTAGGAAGGATATGTAATTATTCTTTTCTGCCCTCGTTTTTGCTTGCTTTCCTCTCTCCCTTCCTCCCCATCTCTTTGCAAAATCTCCTTCCTCCCTCCTTCCTTCAGACATATTTATTGAGTTTCTTGCATGCATTAAGACTCTATTGGATTCTAACACATACAGCATCTCATTGTTTCTAAGAAGTCACTTTTTTAACATTGAACATCTTGTGAGGTTAGACTGTATCTCGTATTCAGTGGCATTTTAGAATCAATGAACTGTGGTGCAATGGTACATAACAATGAATCTCTGTTTTAAGAGAAACAAGTATTTTAATCAAAATCTGGTCATAAAATGCAAGTTATAAGTAAATTGTCTACAAGAATTAGTGAGAGAGGCACTAGATTCAACCTTATTCCGATGCAAGCTGCTCTATTTAGAATTATATACTTTATAATTCAATGTTTGCTATACTTCATTGATTTAATACTTTTAAAAATCTGAAAATAATGGAATATTAATGAAAAAATAATTTAAACTAAACTTCAAAAAGCACATCGGGTAATTTGGCCATTATGAATGAAGCGCCTATCACCACCAAGTGGCTTTGTAGCTTAATTGCAGGAAACAGCACATAGAAATTTTTTTTTTTTTTAAGATAATAGTTAACAAGCAGATTTTCTTCCAGGTGATAGCAAGTAGAGGGTAGTGAGACACACTATCACCTCCACATTTTCAGTGGATGAAGTGAAAAAGAACAGTAAACGCCCACAATAGATGGGAGTAACAAGTAATTGTGATTTGAGCTACATCAACAAAATGTGGACCCCAGGACTTTTGCTGGAACCGTTGCAAAAGAATAGAATGATACTACTGCTTCCCCCTGTGCCTTCTCAGCTGCAAGATAGGGGGAGTCTGCTTGAAAACAGTCGATGCACAGGACAGAAGAGGTGAGAAGTGGAAGAAGACAGATTTCTGACCCTGGATTCAGCCATGCCCGAAGCCAGGACTCAGACTTCTCAGTTACACAAATCATACGTTGGTTTTCCATTTTAATTTTCCACTTAAATAAGGTTCTGTTTCTGCAATCTAAGGAATCCTAACCACTGTTGTATTCCATGACATCTATCCAGGGAGGACTGACACTTGAGTTATGAGAATCTCTTCCTTGGAAGGCAGGGAGGTGAGAGAAGGGAGGCAGGTGGTGGGCTGTGCCATTTGTGCCTTCTGTGTGCTTGACGCCTCTTGTAAGCCGCTGCGTGCAGAAGAGATGGAATAGCTGCTCCTTCTGCAGAAGCACTGAGGCAATCTCATGTCCTAGGGCGGTCCAGAAAGTATCCAGCCATTGTTTTTTTGTTTGTTTTGGTTTTTTTGGGTTTTTTTTGGAGACACAGTCTCACTCTGTTGCCCAGGTTAGAGTGAATGCCATGGTGTCAGCCTAGCTCACAGCAACCTCAATCTCCTGGGCTCAAGCAATCCTGCTTCCTCAGCCTCCCAAGTAGCTGGGACTACAGGCGTGCACCACCATGCCCAGTTAATTTTTTCTATATATATTAGTTGGCCAACTAATTTCTTTCTATTTATAGTAGAGATGGGGGTCTCGCTCTTGCTCAGGCTGGTTTCAAACTCCTGACCTCAAGCAATCCGCCCGCCTCGGCCTCCCAGAGTGCTAGGATTACAGGCGTGAGCCACCACGCCGGGCCCAGCCATTGTTAATATTACCAGAAGGGTTCCATGGCTGGATACTCTCCTGACAGCCCCGTATTTGAAATCAGCCCTAAGATTTAGGCCTTTGGTACTATGGCCTAGGGAGGCCCAGATCAGAGTTTCTTGAGTCCGTTTAAACTCCAAAAGCTATAGGGGAACTTACGGCCCTAGGATAATATCTCATGCCTTGCCTGGGCAGCAGAGCCAAGCAGAAAGATATTCTGAAGTTTTTACAGCCTATCCAGAGACCTCCCTAAATACATTTACGGCCTGCCTCTACTATCAAATACCATGACTACTGAATCGGGGACTCTCTTTCTTACTACTTCTAGCCAATTCGTGGCCATCTGGAACATTCTCCAAGTCTTAGTCACCTCATCTCTAGAATGAGCTTAATGATATTTAACATAAATAGTTGCCATGAGTATTCAATGAGATAAAGTATGTAAAGTGCCCAATCAATATTAATATAATAATAATAATAAAAGAGAAAGTAGACATACTGGATTTTCTTAATTTTAAAATCATGGAGATTATAACAGCAACTCAAAGTACTGTAAAAAAAATTTAAAAAATAAAATCATGGAGATTATTACTTTGTTACTTTATAGAATAGTTAAGACCTGATTCATGTACTATTTCTGTTTTAAGGGTGCAACCAGCATGTTGCATTTTTTTTTCCTTCTGGGGATGGTATTCCCTCTTTGTGACATTGTAGGGAGGAGGTGATATTATATCCAGATATTGAAATGCACATATATATAAATGCTGCCTGTAATAAGAAAACATTGCCTTAAGGTATAATTGCCAAAAGTATTACTGATACATCAGTAACCATCATGGTCAGGTGCAGGGGCACCCATTAGACAGGTGTTGATTACGTACAATTTCCACATACCTAGATGTTATATCCATTGCTTTTATTCCAATTCCAGAAAACACATCAGAAACTCAATTAGTGAGTGATATTATTTTAAAAACTGAATATGTTATTCTCAAGAAAATGATTGGCAACTTCCATATTCTGTTAACACATTTTTGCTCAAACTGTGTATGAGGTCACCAGAGGGAATATTCGAGCATATTTGAAATATCTGAAGGAATTACGGTGACACTCAACATTTGTCAGATACCTGATGAACTACTATATTGAGGTAGTTTACAGTTTGAACACAGAACCAGAAATGAGAAGAGCATGTTCAATCAGATTCTGAAATTTGAGAAGTTGCATAGTGCCAAACAGACATGCATATCCTATTAGTAATCGTGATCATTAAGAATGAAATAAAGTATTGTTTCAAATTATATGTATTTTTTAAAAAATTTGTTACAGAGATGTTAGGACATAGAGATACTAAGTTGTTCAAATGACCAACAGATACATGAAAATGCCCAACATTACTAATCATCAGAGAGATGCAAATCAAAACTGCAATGAAATACCACCTCTCACCTATTAAAATGGCCATTATCAAAATGAAATGAAAGGTAAATGCTGGCAAGGATGTGGAGAAAAAAACGGGAACCTCACGCCCTGCAGGTGTGAATGTAAATTAGCACGGCCATCCTGGAAAACAATATGGAGGTTCCTCCAGAAACTAAAAATAGAATTACCACATGACCCAGCAATCCTACTTTTGGGTATATAGCCAAAGAAATTGAAATCGGTACGTAGAAGAAATACCTGCACTCCCTGTTCATTGCAACGTTTGTTCACGCTAGCCAAGATAAGGAAACAACCTAAGCGCCCATCAACTGCATGATCTCGCATACCTATGGAATCTGAAAAAGTCGAGCTCATAGAAGCGGAAAGTGGAAGGGGGACTATCAGGGGCTGAGGGGTGGTGGCTGGGGAAAGAGGAGGTGTCGGTCAGAGGATGAAAAGTTTCAGTTAGACAGGAGGAACAAATTCTGCTGATGTACCGCAAGGCATGGTGACTCCAGCTAATCATACATAACATGTGTTTCAAAATAGGGAAAATAGTGGATTTTTAAGTGTTCACACCACAAGGAAATAAGTATGCAAAGTGATGGGTGTGCTAAATAGCCTGCTTTGATCATTCCACAATGGATATACAAGGGCTGTCTGGAAAGTCTCCAGCCATGTAACCGTTCTCATTATATTAACAATGGCTGGATACTTTCCGGACAGCCCGCATAGGCATGAAAACATCACATCCTACCCCACGATATATACGATTACTACTTGCCGATTAAACATTAAAACAATAACGAATACTAATTGTTGAGACTCAACTGCTCGATGAACTGAACTGTTAGATGGAGTTTTCCTTTATTTTTGGTTGTTGGTGGTATCTTGGGGCTTAGGTGTCTGTAAAAACATTACTGAGAGGACACTAGGGCACCATGAACTGAGAAAGTTGGGAGATTTCTGCTCATGACATATCTGATTGCAACGTACTAGCGAATTGGAGCAGAGCTGAGAATCAGTACTCTTTAACAATCTGGATTTTAATACGCAGGGATTTGCTTTGTCTCGATCTTTAAATTCATTTATTCATTCAGCCAATATTTATCAAAAACTTACTGCAAAGTACAAAGCATGCAGGGGCGTACACTGATGAATGACACAAGACCTCTCTTCTGGGTCCTTTATATCTCCCTACACAGATAATACCCTCTAAAAAACGAGCTGTTTAGTCACGAGAGCTTCCTTCTCTGCAACTGATGTAAAAATGCCACATCCCCAAAGAAATAATCAGAACAACTATTAATTCTACAGAGTTACCATTTTCTACTTCCCAAAACATGCAGATTTATCAATAATTCAGGAAAATTTCTTGTGCACTGCACTAGACAATTTGAAGCCTTCAGAGCAATGGCTTCAGACAGAGTAGCAAGATGACATTTATGGCTGAGCAGCTGGAAGGCAGACTCAGTGCTCACCAACATGATCAAGGGTAGAAGATTAGTCACCTCTCCGGCATGAGAGACTCCACTGGGTGTGCCGGGAAACGAGGAAGGAGAACTTTAGCTCAGAAGCAATTTCATCCCACAAGATGATAAACACTCTTGGGAAACTTCTACTGGTATCTTTTTCTTCCTTTTTCAAACTGAATAATACTTCTAGAATTTTAAACAGTTATTCCAAATACCCAAGTAAACTGATAAAATTTTTTTTTTGAGATGGAGTTTCACTTTGTTGCCCAGGCTAGAGTGAGTGCTGTGGTGTCAGCCTAGCTCACAGCAACCTTAAACTCCTGAGCTCAAGCAATCCTCCTGCCTCAGCCTCCCAAATGGCTGGGACTACAGGCATGCAACACCATGCCCGGCTAATTTTTTCTATATATATTAGTTGGCCAATTAATTTATTTCTATTTATAGTAGAGAAGGGATCTCGCTCTTGCTTAGGCTGGTTTCAAACATCTGACCTCGAGCAATCCGCCTGCCTTGGCCTCCCAGAGTACTAGGATTACAGGCGTAAGCCACCACCCCCGGCCAACTGATAAAAATTTGATACAAGAAAATTTTAAAGTGATTATAGAAAGAGTTATATATACATACACACACACACGTGTGTGTGGCTGAGCAGCTGGAAGGCAGACTCGGTGTGTGTGTTTATTTATTTTAGAGATGCGGTCTCACTGTGCTATCCAGGCTAGAGTACAATGGCCTGATCATAGCTCACTGCAGCCTCAAACTCCTGGACTCAAGGGATCTCCCTGCCTCTCCCTCCCAAATAGCCAGGACTACAGCTGCATGCCACCACACCTAGCTAACTTTTTTATTTCTTTATTTTTTAGAGAGATGAGGTCTTGCTATATTTCCCAGGCTGGTCTCAAACTCCTGGCCTCCAGTGATCCTCCTGCCTTGGCCTCACAAAGTGATGGGATCACAGGCATGAACCACCGCACTGGGTCACTGAATTATCTTATATTTTACTTCCCAGCCAGAAATACTGAGCCACCATCCACATGTGCCAAGGGGCACTGCCACACTCGAGGGCCTTAGACATGTCAAAGTTCCTAGCTGGAAGTTCTGCACTGTTTCTAAACCTACTGTGATTTCTTTCAGTGACACAGATTTAGACTTAGAGGCAAATATTGAATGAAAGGCTTAATTTAAAAAAACCATTGTCTCCTATTTTTCTCCACTATTCTCTAACTAGGCTGTGAATTACTGAGTTATCCAGAAAATGGCAAAAGCAAGAAAGAGAAGAAGGAGGAAAAGGAAAAGGGGGAAGAGATGAGGAAGAAATCATGTATAACTGTAAGAGAATAGGAAGAAGCAGAATTTACCATAGTTGATCGAGTTGAAAATCGAACACAGCATTGTGAAATTTGCCTTTATACCAATGCATATTTGCAGGATTTGTGCTGGTTCAATATTAAATCTGATTGGTTTTACTGGTGTTCTTCTGAGGAAGTGAAATGCTTAGAAAAGAATATTTTTAGAGCTCTTTGTCTATGGAGTCCTTATAGCCATCTCAATAAAAAATAATTCTAATGGTAAAGTTTGCATTTTGTAATTGACAAAAACGTAAATGAAGTCTTTAAAAAACATCTTATGGTCACATTAACATGATTACTAAGCATTAAGGATTCCATATGAAGAAAATAAATGTGCTCACCTTTCTCTAACCAAATTGTTGGTTTTTAATGTAACTTTACTAAAATCTAGGGTCAAATATTATAATTCCCAAGAATCTTATGTTACTATTTTCCTGCTGAGAGTTCACCTGGAGAACTCATAGGACCACTGTGCTTAGTAATGACCTTCTCTGTTCATGTAAATTCTATGTTTGACTGGAGGCTTAAAACCCAGGCTGTCTCTGAATGATTCATTAGGAAGAACAGTAAACATGTAGAAAGAGTTAACTTCTTAAGGTTTCTCTTTTAATATTTTTAAGAATTACAGTCAGTCAAAATGGTTAAGGGCACTCATACTAGTTTTGTTGTTATTAAAATAAGCTATGCTCTTTTTTCTGTTTTCACTAAACTAGGTTTCTTTCCCCCAGATTTATCTCCCAGCCATTCATCAGCATAATGGCATCAGTAGGACTAGGAGAACTTATCTCATATGCTCCCCTGAGGCAGGTGCTAATACAGCTCATTAATTTGGAAAGTAGAGCAGAATTCCAGAGTGATGTGGCTTTCTTGTTCTCCAGGTCAGTCAGTGGATGCTCACCGTCTCCACTGAGTGGTAGGTTATAATCAGGTAGGAGAAATGTTTTCAAAAGTCAGTAGAGAGCAGTTGGAAGGCTTGGAGTGGGAACAGCAAGATCACACATTTCTTACCCAAATGGCAGTCCACCTCACAGATTACAGAGAAGGTCACCAATTTCAAAAGAAACCACCGAGATTCATTATTCAAAGGATGTACCCGGCACACAACAAAGAGATCTGTAGAGTCATAATTGAGTTTCAATTATGCGCAAGAGCCTAAAACGTCTTCCTAGAAGAATGTTCACATTCTACTCTTCCACATACAGAATGTCTTATAGAGTCTATGCATATTTCTGAGTTGCCAGAAAAAAAAATTTTTTTTAAGGATTTGACTAATCTGTCTTACAACATAAAAAAAAACCGGAATTCAGAAAGGTTCAGATGAAAACCATAGTGCTGTGCCCCACTTTTAAACCACTTTTAAATATTTCTGTGTTTAGCTCTTCTGGTAATTTACTGCTAATAATTCTAAATAATATGCTGATATTCAAATAAACAAGGATGTAAGTAAACTAACTCCCCTACCCTTCTCCAGAAATTTTCATATCAATTATTCGTTCATTTATCCACCTACTCATTTAACAATTACTTACTATTTTCCTATGCCAGGGAGCTTTCCTAGGTGCCTGGATATACCAGCTAATAAAATCGGTACTGACTGATTATCACTATGGTGCTCAAAGGGTGGTGGTGTTCTCCAGGAATTCGAGGGTTCAGGGAGGTAGACTCACATCTGAAGGATGTGGTGAGCATTGTGAGGGGAAGGAGATGCTTTAACCCTTGCTAGGGAGAGGCAAAGATATAAAATGCAATCAAAATATTTATACTCTCATATCTTCTTGAAATAATAATAATAAAAAGATAAAATCATTCCCTTTCTTGAGATAGAAAATACACATAATAATTAAGTAAATTAGGCCGGGTGCAGTGGCTCAGGCCTGTAATCCCAGCACTCTGGGAGGCCGAGGCGGGAGGATCACTCAAGGTCAGGAGTTCGAGACCAGCCTGAGCAAGAGTGAGACCCCCGTCTCTACTAAAAATAGGAAGAAATTAATTGGCCAACTAAAAATACATAGAAAAAATTAGCCAGGCATGGTGGTGCATGCCTGTAGTCCCAGCTACTCGGGAGGCTGAGGCAGGAGGATTGCTTGAGCCCAGGAGTTTGAGGTTGCTGTGAGCCAGGCTGACGCCACGGCACTCTAGCCCGGACAAGTTAGCCTGGCTAACTTTTTCTATGTATTTTTAGTTGGCCAGATAATTTCTTCCTATTTTTAGTGGAGACGGGGTCTCGCTCTTGCTCAGGCTGGTCTCGAACTCCTGACCTCGAGTGATCCACCTGCCTCGGCCTCCAAGAGTGCTAGGATTATGGATGTGAGCCACCGCGCCCAGCCCTCTAGATGGCTTTCCTCAAGCTAATTCCTTGCTCCATCTTCCATAATTCTCCATTGCTCTCCTTCTCTCCCTTCCTACATCCAATCCATTTAGCAAATCCTGTCAATTAAGCCTGCAAGACATTTCCAGAATCCGTCTACCTTTCATCGCTGCTCCTACCCCAGCCCGAGTCTCCATCACCTGTCATCCGCTCCACGGCAAAAACCTCCTCATTAGTCTCTCTGATTCCGCCAGCCAGCGCGCCCCACAATCCATTTCCACAGAGCAGCCGGGGGAGCCTTAAAACGTGTGCAGCTTTCTTTGTGTGTGACTTCCCCACCCCCAGCGCCCTGTACCAGCTTTCCTTTTCATCCGGAATAAAATTCAAATGTCTTTCCAGGGACACGACCAGGCCCCTCAGGTCACTCAGTTAATACTCCAAAAAGCTAAATTTAGTGTTTCTAAAAGATGGCTTTGGCTAATTAGAGAAAAACAGATAGATTGAAAGTGGCCAAGAGTGGATACGAGGAAACCAGTAAGGAAGATTCAGCAAAAATCCAGGCTACAGATGACGAAAGCTTGGACTAGAGCATTCGTGGGAATGGAGAGAAATTGCACATATTGATAGAGAGTTGTGTGGTTTTTTTTTAAGGATACAAATGTACCCTCATGAGAAAAAACTCTTATAATAAAAGATCAAAGAAAATTATAGGACAATATGTATGGCCTGAAGCCATTGTCCTTTTGAGTTTAGGGACCTTGTGAGCTCTTTGAGTGGACATCAAATAACCAGTTGAATATGCAGATCTGAATACTGTCAAAAGACAAAATGACAACCAATTTGGTTTAAAGATCTAATTGGCCTTTATTTGCAATTCTAGAACCAGGCAACAACTTAGTCTACAAAATAGGATGAGTATTCTGATGAGCTGAGCAGAGGTTTGGCTTTATAGACAGAAAAAAGCTGAAGACAGCAGAAACAGAACAAAAAGTAGATTGGTCATTTAGAATTTTCTTTCCTCTTAAACATCAAAGCAGAAGGGACTTCCTTATCATGCCGGCTAAACTGGCTTCTTTGGAGATTGGCCTATTATCTTTCTCTCTCCTGATTTCTTATAAGGTCAGATAAACGGCTTAGTTTCAGCTCGGTCAGCGTGAAAGACTCAGTTTTGGTTTGGTCTCTTGGGCCTGGTGCAGAAGCTCAGTCCAAACCAATGGCCCCCTATAATTTTTTTTTTTTTTTTTTTTTTGAGACAGAGTCTCACTCTGTTGCCTGGGCTAGAGTGCCGTGGCGTCAGCCTAACTCACAGCAACCTCAGACTCCTGGGCTCAAGCGATCCTCCTGCCTCAGCCTCCCGAGTAGCTGGGGCTACAGGCATGCACCACCATGCCCG